>JALIZH010007671.1:0-67677 GCA_030522465.1 Rhipicephalus appendiculatus
TAAACAAGCACAAATACTTGAATACAAAACCCCTACGTTTGTGCGTATTAAAACCTTAAAGCTTGTTGTAATAGACGCAAGCGTACTTTGCGAGGGTTGCTCAGATCCTCAGCTATGAAAACGTGCTTTCAACGTGTGCGGTAGGAACCAGGCCAGTGCGCAGCGTGAAAGCACTGGCCTTGTACAATGTGAAATCTCAAAAACGACAGTGGTTCAGCATTGTTACTCACTCCATAGCTCTGATAGTTCGCAAAATCACCCATGAGCAGGCTCATGTTGTCAAGTTTCAAGAAACAGAATATTAAAAAATCGGCGCATAGGTTTTCGAACGCGCGGGTGGCTCATGGCTTCATATTTGGATGCACAATTTGAGCACCGCACCAAAACAATTTACTGGTGTGCTAAGGTCCTTCGCAAAAGTTCTCAACTGTCAGTCTCCACTTTTCAGCGACAACAGCGTAGTATCTATGAAAATCTGCGACAGTCGTTGGCGGTCATTCCCGTCGAAGAAATTAAGAGACTTGCGACATCTGATGTGAAGAGCTCAGATCGGTCACGCCACTGACTGAGGAGTACGTGCACCCGAACCCCCCTTATGGGGTAAACCTGGTGTACTAAAGTACTTTCTGCCCCCAGTTCTTTGAGAGCACAGCACATGAATCTGTCTAAGAACCTCGACTTAACCCGCGGGTCCAGCACATCTTGAGGCAATGAAACAAGCGTTTTAGCGTTTTTAACGTCTCACGCGCCATTCCCATGGCGCCGCCGCTTCTGAAGCAAGACAAAATGATACGCCCATAGTCCAGAACTTCTTCTAAAGCTTCATAGAAAGAGATCCACCTAGACTTGCATACAGTCTTCAGCGACTTGAAGGTCAGGCACATGGCCGCGCACAAAAGACGAAACTTACGGCGCAGCTTCCGCCACGACTTCAACAGGGCAGGAAGGTGCGCCCTTTTGCAAACTACCTTTAAGGAAACTACCTTAAATGACCTCGTCGTAACTCCATCCTCTGGAGCGTTGTTAAGTAGGTGGCACGGATATTCGAAATGAAGCCCCTTTAATTTCGGGGTTGGTGAGTTGAAAGTCTTTCTGGAGTTTCTGTATGTAAGAAGCTCAATCGCAGCACAAAACGACTACGTCTGCTAAGGCCCTTCCAACCTTCCGAAAAGTGGTTTGTATGAACGTGTGAAATGGTACTCTGTCACACTGCTGAACTACTTGCAAGTCTGTCATGAGGGTCCTACGTCCAGGAAGGTCGAGGTGTCATCTCGCGCTTCCTGTCCTTTGTTAAATGTGTGACGAGTCAGGTCTACGAGATACTGTTCGCGTGAGTTCATGTTTATATTGGCCCAACCGGCCGATTTATCAATGACCGCTCAGAATTGTGTTTCGATAAAGACCGAAACAGGGTAATAACGGCCGTTAAAATTGCATATTGTCGTAAACTACGAATCGTTGAAATTTTTACCCGCGAGCGTTTATCGGATTTTTTCGGATTTATCCGAGAACACGGATCCCTAACTGTACCTCCATACCACAGATTATGAGCTAACACTGAGTGTCATGGCTCCTTTAAAGGTGCTTTGGTAACATGCGGCTGACACCTGCGCTGGGCAAGAGAGGCCGTCACCGCCTCGCAGAGCGCGTGATTGCTTTTCCCACCGATCCTTCTGGAGTGCCGAATCAGCTCGCCGCCTGGCAACCGTACCAACCGTATCTGCGCGGGACCTTTATATTTATAGCCGATCCTGCCCACCTCCAGCTTCACTACTTCACTCTCCACATGGATCCTGCCGAGACATAGCGCATAGACACCGTCCACTGACCAGAGGGAGCTGCGTTGCTCGCACTGCCCCGTCCCAAGTTCACTGACAGTGGCCGCTCGGGGCACGCAGATAACAGACGCGCGCACACGTCCCCCCGTTTAGTCCGGCCACAATCCGCCCACTCATGCAGGGAGCGAGAAGCGCGCATCACGTTCCATTTTAACCGACCCAGTCTCAATGTTGCTTTTTTCATCCGCTAGGCTTTGCGTTCTGGCGCTGCTGTCAGATTGGAAAACTCGACTGCACGGTGCCTATAGAGAGCCTCGCTAGCGCTGGCTCGCGAATGACAGCGTAGATGCCAGTGAAATCCCGAACTGAAGGCACAGCGATCGGCGGGTGCTCGACTATCCAAGCGATAACAGCCAGCCACGACTGCAGTACGCAACAACACAACCATATTACAACAGTATTTCATCGTCGTTTCACATTACCCCACAGCACATAACGTTAAATCCTTACGATAGCATAATACCCCTCTTGCAAAAGCAACAACGTTAGCACCATTAACACTAACGACAGCATAACGGAAACCGCTGGGTGGACGCGCTACGCACTCCCTAATGTTTCACAAAAGTGGAGCTGCATTTGGCGCACAATTTAGAACTACACCAATCGTCATGCAAGGAGGACACATTCCTTCTCTAATAATAATAGTAATATCTGGGGTTTTACGTCCCAAAACCACCATATGATTATGACAGACACCGCAGTGGAGGGCTCTTGAAATTTCGACCACTGATCTGAGCTCACGGGCCTATACAATTTTCGCCTCCATCGAAAATGCGGCAGGCGTTGCCGGGATTCGATCCCGCGACCTTCGGGTCAGCAGTCAAGCGCCATAACCACTTCACCACCACGGCGGGTCACATTTCTCCTCTGTCGATGTGCTGATCCTTCACACTTCTCAACCTCCCCCACCCCCTCCTACAGCTCTCTGCAGCTAACGTGGTTGTGCAAGGCCTCCAGGATCGGAGACATGGCAAGCTGCACCTCATCTGGTTTGTCACTGCCACCGTGACCGGCCCACATTTGACCAAGCGACGATGTCATGTGATGACGTAATCATGTGACATCTCTTTTTATATGATGTCATAAGGACCTCATGATGACGTAACCAATTATACCTATTAGTGTCCCCATGATGAAGTAATATGGTGACCTCATCACGTGATCCTTTTTCGCATCACTCGTTTTGACGAAGTCGGTAATGAAATATCGCATTCGATGGGGCATCTAAGGATTTCGCCTTCAATGGGGCCCTGCCCCCAAATTTCGCCCAGGTAGTTTTACGCAGCGACGTTTTCCTTGTTTTGTCCCGTGATTAATGCAAAACGAATAATGAAGATAGACGCATGCACACAGAAGTTATTGAACTGGAAAGAAGATAGAATGGCATACCCTTTTGCATTTCACTCTCCCATTGGCGTCTCTGTCTAGTTTGTCTGGTTCCAGTCAAAACGTGGCTTAAATTTTCTGTGACAGAAAGCGGCGGCACATGGAGGATTTCCTGCCTTAAGTTTGACGGATTCTGTGCCGCACAAGTGAGCAGACGACTCTTTGCTTTCATATGAAGGTCGAAACGTCTCAGAAACGCTTATATCGTCTTGCAAAATATAGATAAGCTTCGCCGACTGGACTGACTTTGAATGCGAGCTCCCATCAAGGCGGTTAAGATAAACCTCCTTGGCTCCCACGAGGACGCGACACGCTATGCCTTGTTACATACGAAGAAAGCCGCTAGATGACCCAGGGACGCCACCGAGACTGGGGAGCCTTAATGTGCACGTCACCGTGCCTCCGCTAGGCGAGCACATGAAGGCTCCCTAACCGAGACAGCATAAATGAGGAAGGTGAAGTCGAGGGTCACACGAAATGTGGTCTGTTGGAAATGAAATATTGGCGACCATTGTGAAAAACGCCGACGGAGGTGCAAATACATTTGCTGACGCAAAATATGTCCCATGACGAAACATTTTTCAGAGCAAGGCTCCCGTATGAGACCCGAATCATTAATAAATATATATTCAACTTACTCGGCGTCTTTCAAAGTTTCACGAATGTAGATTAGGAAGTTCTTTTAATTCCGTGTGTTGTTTGTTTAACAAAAATAATTTTCTTTCAAGCAAGGGATTCTTTGTGAGCTACTTCACGAAATCACCTTAAAGAAGTCTGCTAGTGACGTTGCATTCCAGATATGTGTGAGCTCGGATCACATTTGAATAAACAAGCTTAACAATGTACCAGCTGCTAGCGCTTTCCTCAAATACAATGACGTATCAGTGTGGCGGAAGCACAACTGAAATCTCCATGTGGAGTGAGCTGGCTCAAAAACAATGAGGCTGTTTCACTGTGTTCTAGTTCAGCTCTCTGGGTTCCTTTTGGATGGTAAGGAATTTCAGATGGAAATCTTTCATAGCAAATAAGGAATTGAATGTGAATAATAAGCGCTTCACGGGATGGCAATAAATATTTCATATCAGATGCACCCAGGCTATGTTTAAATATATGGCTTTGTTGCATGCAACAAAGCTAACATATGCACATGAAGGTGTTTGCCATCCTCTTGTCTCGCTTAAATAAAGATATAGCGTATAAGGGTTCCCCAGGTTTGGAACTACGCTGATTTTATAAAGCAACAACATAGATAATCGTTATGTTTGGCTGGCTTACCAGTTTAGGTACAGTTGCTGTATTTGCAAAGATTTGATAGGTCACGCGCACGATGTTGAAAAACTTCGCCGCTCTTCGTGGTGGAGGACAGTCATCGTCGTTATTACAATCATTCTTAGCCGAATGTGTTCACTGCATCACGACATCTAATGTACCTCATTTCGGACGAGTTGATTCTGTATATGTATACTTCTTTTTCTGCGAAGAGAGAGAATAAAACATTTTATTGCGAACAAATAAGTCGCTATAGTGGGTGGGCCTCCTAGTCCGGAAGACCATTGGCTCTTGCCGCCGTCCGGGCTCGGTCGACCAGGGCTTGTTGCTGCACTGGGTCAGAGGCTGGACAGGGTCGCCTCCCACTCGACTATTGTAGGATTATGGTTGGCCGATATACTGGGATTGTTTTGGCACTCCCAGACCATGTGAAATAAAGTGGCCGTCTCGGGACAGAATTTGCATTTCGGAGTGTACACCGAGGGATCTCGATTGAATTTCGTGGCTGCATCCAACTCGCTGCCGCCGTCGGCTAGCTTCATTTTCCTTTTCTTTAGACAGATGCCACTGTAGCAACTGAACATCTCTTGCCTAGCTTATGCATTACGTGGCCGGACAATGTCATTTGTATCTGCTTAAAATCCACTAGAACTGCAGATATCCCCGTATTAACGTGACATCGTCGTTTCGCAGAAATTCCGGCGTCGGCTTCGGCGTCGTTGGTTGTGAGCGAAAAATTATCATCTTGTCCATTGGGAAGATTTGGGAAGGCGATGAACCCTCTTCGTGTGTGTTCGCACCACACGCATAAGTGTATTTGCCTTTGATATGGGCATCTAGCGATGCAGCCATTACGTGTTTGTTCTTATCGCGTTCCCAATTGCTAGCCTACCTTCGCTTCTCGGTAGAGACCTTACCCGTGCCGCAAGAAAAGCCGAAGTGGAGATGCTCTCCGGCTCGCATCATTGTTTGCATCTACCTCGAATTTTCGCTCACAGACAACGCGCTGCTTTTTCGCTCACTAAAAAAATCACGCCGTATCCACGAAGTGAATGATGATGAGTGGGCGAAGCTCCGGAGGTAATCTGGTAAACCATCAATCCCCGTAAATTTTTCCCACTCGATCAACATACCTCACACACAAATGCGGGGGGTGTGGTGTGATTATGAACGTTTGTTGTCGGCGTTGCCGTTTTGCCTTTCGAGGGCGAGAGCGCGTTCACGATCGTTTTCATCCATGGCAGAAAGAGAATGTGTGTTCTGGAACGCGCTTATACTTCATGGTCATCAGCGTCATCGTTATCACTTGCAGTGGGTACACTCCACTATACTGGAACGCGCTTGGTCATCAGGCGTCATCGTCATCTTTATCACGTGTAGTGGGTACATTCCACTATACGTGGCTACCTACCTACCTACCTACCTACTACTACTACTACTACTACTACTACTACTACTACTACTACTACTACTACTACTACTACTACTACCACCACTACTACTACTACAGAGGAGGGACAGACCCACACCCTAAAGAGCTTCGCCCCTGAAAAGCTGCCGCCACCCACAGCGACACTAGAGTTTCTGCTAAACGAACACTTTAACGTTATCGCGTTAAAAATGAAGAGGTACATGCAAGGCCGCTCAGCACCGGTGTTCCGTTAGGTTCGGCATCACAAGACCGAAGCTGCCGTATTTTTTTAAATAAAAACTTCCTCGTTGACCGATTCGAAAGTTTATTGAGGGGATCGATCTTTGAAGCAATAAAATCCTATACCGAGGTCATTCAATGATTTCTTGAGAAAGTGGTCCAGGACGCCTGAAAAAATCAGAAATTGAAAGTGTCCGAAAAAACCCTTGTTCAGGATATTCCAAATGATTTTATCTCGTGTATTAGAACATCATTTGTTTAAGTAAGAAAGGGAATTTGCATAGGGGCTCATTTTCAGTATTATACGCAAGTGATGAAACTGACAAACAATTCAGCCAAGCAAAGCATAAAGGAATCCATTAGTGGTGTTTTAACTGTTGCGTAGGGATTGTCACTTAAATATAACGAAATTAAACTAGAAGAAAAATCACCCTTTCAGTCAGTGGCGTCCGAACCCACAACCTTCGAAATAAGCGTCCGACGCTCTACAATTGGAGCTACGATGAAGAGCGCACCATCGTTTACTTTTTGTAGGGTATTCATGAGTGCTTAATACCTGGGAGTGTTATGCAACGACACTGGCAGCCCAGGCGGCAAATGCGAAACGCTTTTTTTTTTTGCGAGAGGGCGTCATGGGGCACGTAATCTTCGCACGAGGTAGTAGCTTACCAATAAACCCTTGCATGCTATTGAAGGTATCAAGTCTGCCGGGACGAAGCCCTGATTATAAAAGTACGAAAAATACGAAAGCTGTTTCGGATTCCGGCGACGGAAACGGCGATTTCAGCGAGAATTGTGAAGCTACAGTTAAGAAACTGCAAACAATGTCCCCTATGCCCTCTTAGGCTTATTTGTCTGTCGGTTTCGTCACCTGTGTATAATAAAGAAAACAAGCCCCTGGAATAATTGTCCATCTTTCGCACGTTCATAGTGGGGGCTTCGTGCCGGCAGACTTAATGCTTTGGGCATAGTTCGGCGAAAAGTGTAGAGCTCACTCAGACTCAGTCATGGAATATATTTTGCCCTTAGGACCCACTCGGACTCAGACTCGCTCAATTTTTTCTCAAGCGGTATCACGCGGACTCAGACTCACCTAAATATTACTCAGTTGGACTGATTCAGACTCAGACTCATGGCTCTACCCTAGTCTGAGTGTGTCGACTCATGAGTCCGTTAGCCTATAATTAGCAGTTTCAATTAAGATGTGAACGCAGCTAAATGCCAATATCTCGTGAATCGGTGCCCTATGACACGCATTTTGATATCTTACCTTCACATACGAGTGACCACGGATTTGAAACCAGTGAGGACATTTTTATTGAAATGTATAACTTACACGACCAATTTCTATCAAGAACTTCCTCTGAAAAATTTTGCGAAGGTGAGGAAGGGGGGGGGGGGGGGTTAAGGCACGACTTTGATCAATAGTCATTGAGCAGGCATATGAACGCTACTGCGTTGAAATATCTGTGAGCAGAATTGAGTATCAACGTGAGCTGTCATAAGGCTGACAGTAATGCATAAGTAGAGTACTTATCAGCCCCTTAGGTAGCATACAAGGGTTTTTTGGTCAGCCGCCAGCTCGTGCGACTATTACGTGCCCCGAGACGCCCTCTGGCAATAAAGAATCTTACACTCTCTCTGATTGATCTACGAGGGCCACTGGCTAACACTCGCGGGCATAAAGGACACATAAATACTCTGCAAAAGGTGGATGAGGGAGTGCCCTCCATCGTAGCTCAAATGTTAGAGCATCGGACGCGTAATTAGACGGTCGTGAGTTTGGATCTCCTTGACTGAAAGGGTGATTTCTCGTCCACATGATGAATTCCTTTCTATTGAGGTCACAATCACTACACTGCAGTTACGAAACCACAGGTAATGTCCCTCTTGGTTCCTTGGCTTCAGTGTCTGTCGGTTTCGTTACTTGTGTATAGTACATCACTTGTGACCATATCAAACATAACTTTGCCTACCGTCTCCTCATTTTATAGCCGTAACTGCCCATGTATGCGAACTGATGCTGGTTTTCTCCCCGCTGCAGTGAACTGTGTTATTATTTTCATATACAAATTAATAAGAATTTATACGCTATTATCATTGTTTATTAAACATAACCGTGTTTACAAGCACAATAATACCGTCAAAGAGTCCAACACTCTCCTGATCTCACATATTTCAATGAACTCAACCTTTCAGGTGCCTTCGGGAGAGAGCAAACACCAGAAATATGTATGAAACGACCGGATCCTGGGAACGGCGAAGCAGTGTATCCTGCCTGGTATCACGACAATAAGCTGTATGTGTGCAAGTTGTTCTATCATAGTAATTCGGGCGGAAACCGCAACCGATTTCCCACAGAGACAAAATGTCAAGAAATGTGCACACGTAAGTATAAATCAAGGTAGGTTTCCAACACTGGATCAATTGTTGCATCATTACAGTGAACCTCAACTTAATCTTCATGCTGATTACTGAAACATCTGCTCACGGTCCCGAAGACTTACTATCGCGCTCAGCATAAGCTACACCACGCGAGCGCGTGGCCCAGTGCACTGCAAGGTTGTACAGTGGCGCCAATTGTGGCATATTTTAGAGTTATCGGGAGAGAGTTTGGCTGTTCCTTTGAGCGCGCATCACTCCCAATTGCTTGCTTTCATCCTCGACTTCCTTTATTTGAAGGAACGTTTTGCCATTTATTTAGCTTTACTGCAGAAAAATTTGAAGTTTGTGTATCAAGCCACGGGGCAGTTATCATTTTCGAAGCTGATATCACGACATGGCAAAACGAGGGCGAGCGTGAAAGCAAGGGAAGGCGATGCGCACTCAAAGGAACAGCTAAACGCTCCCCTGATAACTCGAAAATATGTCACGATCAGCGCCACTGTACAACATAACAGTGTGCTTGGCCACGCGCTCCCGCGGTGTAGCTCATACTGAGCGCGATAGTACACCTAATATGAATGATATGCAAAAGTATAGGTGGTTTATTTGGCGTTAGTGTCTTCCGTAAGTTCAGATTTTTTTGTCGTCGTTCAATGCATTTGAACAGAAATATAATAGACGCAGCTCCCACAATTTTACAAAAAAGCAAGGATGCGCTGTACATACAGACCTAACGTTGTGCAAAATTCTTGGCGATGCACAGTGTCACTCACTGAAAGAAATACCATACCAAGATGATGAGTATAGGTATAGTGTTTGTATAGAAGACCACCCGAGAAAAACTTGGGCTAGTTGGTGGTAACTCATTATGCAGGAACAACAGCGCTAAAAACAGACAAGGACAGAGAAATACATTACACAGGCACTGTTCAACGGATTCACCCACTACGGTATACCCTGGCGGTAAAGGCGTTGCGCTTCTAAACTCACGTTGCTGGTTCATATACCAGTCATGGCGACAGTATTTTGATGTATGCGATATGCAATATCATTCGTGCATTTCCATGTAATCGCACCTTAAAGCATAATAATGGTTTCATAATAATCCGCATTCTCGAAGTATATAGCATGCCTAAAAAATAGAGCGCTGTAAGGACGCCTGGAACCTCAAGCTTTATTTAAAATAATTAAATGTGTTATCAAAAAATATTCACGAGCCAAATGCTTCGCAAACTAAGCGAATGGTTTACATGGACGTGAATTGTGAAGACCACACGCTCCCGCTTTCGCGAGAGATCCGCCTCTCGGTATAACTTGACGCGACGCAACATTTCCAGGAGGAAGCATTGAAATGCTGACATACTATGTCTTCTTTATGATTACAGCTGGCAAAACGCCACGAAGTCTGTGCAGCCTATTACCGAAACCTGTGCAATGCAGAAATCCATTTCGGTTACGGTGGGCATTTAATCCCAAGACGCTTTCGTGCCAGAAGTACAATCCCGGCTTCTGTGCAGGAAATGCCAACGCGTTTTCGACATGCGAAAAATGCATGCAGAGATGCAGCAGTAAGTAATGTACTCTATTTATGCATCGTGAATTTATAAAATTTTAAAGCCTGAACAAAGAAAAAAAAGTATATTAAAACCACTAAAACCTTATTCCGCTCCGTAGGTTTAAAATGACAGAGCTAATTTTTTATTGCGGTAGCAATTATATGGACTCTCGCGGCTGGGTTTCGCCGTCGGCGTCGCCGGTGTCCGCCGTCCTCGTCCGCCGCCGTCATTTGCCGTATATGTATATGTATATATATAACCGGCCGCGCCCGTCGTTCGTGAGCGTAAAAAGACGCGAGGGGGGGGGGGGGGTCCCTCGAGCGACCTTCGATTTTACGAGCGGGGGGCGCGCGCGTTATCTCCCCTTCTCGGCGGCCGACAGCGGGGGGGGGGGGGGGGGGGGCGGTGTACCCTTCTACGTGCTGCGCTCTCAACGCGAAGAGAATTCTCTTAAACAAGCGTTTTCTAGAGTTGCGTGAGATCGGATCCAAAAAGAGTTAGCTGCCCGCCTTACTTCGTATAACATTACAATTTTTTGCTATCGCATTCATTGCTTCACCCTTGCGGTGAAACTGTGACTTTTTTACTACAAATCATTATCTGAAGATTTTTGGTATGATACGCTTCACTGTGATCGCAAAGTAACTCGCAGACACATTTGCAATAGTAATCGAGCAGAGGCGCGAGCACAGTTCCTAAAATATTCATAAAATTACTGCTACCGTAGAAAAACGTTTTATATCCCATATAAAGTGATAACACTAAGCTCGATGTTGTTTTTTGCTTGCCTTTGCTTTTTGCGTAACGTACAATTTAGAAATAATACAAACATATGCTGTTCGTTTAATTACGGATGGCGATCTTTATCAATTATTCGTTTTTTAGGCCATCTACAATTGTGGTATGTCAGGCACTCTCTGACAAGTCTTGCAGTTTTTCGCTACTAAAATTTGTGCATCATCACCCAGAAGCCGGAGACCAACCTTAGCATCACTCGGATCTAAAAAATAAATAAGTTGCCCATTAGCCTATTCCTTGCTGTACGTAAAATAGTAAATAGCGGAGACTTGAATAATGAGTGAAATTTAATAAATGTGGGACGGACATTACATTGACTGTATTGACTATTAATTCTTTTGCTAAGTAGGCATAGATTTTAATGTAACGCGATTAAAACAGGTATTAGAAAAGGCAAATTGAAATAATTAGTGATAACAACTAATGTCGCCGCATTACTTGCTTTCAATCGAATGATCAACCATGGTTTATCGCTATCAAACTTGAAGTAGAAGCTGATACACAAAATAGTAATCACTACCTATTCGCGAAGCGTAAACCGCTCATGGCACTAGGTGGTACCATTACCACGTAGCTTATTAGTTGTATCATTACTACGTGTGCTACTAGATTACTACATAGAGAGGACGAAAATTTTCTTTAGACAATATTCCGGAAGTATCAGGCGACCTCGATTTATAAAACACAAATTACGGCGCCTACAAACGATTCATATTAATTTAATCATTAGTGCAATCATAATTACTGCTTATTCGTTTTCCCGCAATATTATCAGAACAATAAAATATGCTACAATAACACAGCGCCAAACCTGCCCATCAGTATGCGCTGTCATTACTTTGCCCAGGGAATAGACACTGATCCTTTTTAAAGTTTTTATGAGCTATTCAAACATGATTATTGCTCTGCCTGTTTATATTTCATTTATTAATGCAGCGGCGACCTGCCGACTGATACATAGCAAAATGAACGAGATGAAAAGACACCATGGAAGAAGACCAGAATAGGAATAAGCCTGAATCACGCATATCGCCCTACTATTATCTGAATAAACAATTCTTTATCATTAATTCTGCAGCACAAGCAATTTTTTCACATCGCAGCAACCTGACCACAAAAAAAAAAAAAAAAAAGACACCCGAAGGTGCACGATAACGTTGACCTAAGCCTTACATGAGCTCAGCCTTGAGTGGTAGAGCGACGTCTGTGTACTTTGGGTAACGTAAATTTAGTTGGCCTACCAAGCACGTAGAATACACTAGCGTCTCAAGCGTAGAAAATATGTCATGCGCGCCTCGTGACCTTGAGCACTTTTTTCTCATTATTTTCGTCTTCGAATACGCGGCCTTTCAGTGCGATCACGCGCGCACGCGTGGACAAGTCGCGACCTCCCGCGGCGGCCCCAGTAGCGACCGAGCGCGCCATGCTCAAATCAGTCAATGGCTGATACAATGGCTGTGACGAGTGATTTTTGAGCTTGAAGCGTCATTTGTCGAGAGAAGAGAAAGCAATTTTTAGCTGATTTTGAGAATTTATTGTGAGTTCTAGGCCGCGTGCTGCTCTTTAATATTTGGCTCGCATATTCTTGGGAGCCTCAACTACCGATACTTAGCGTTTTCTGACCATGCTCAAAAGGAGATGCAGTGCCCCTTTATGTTCGGCCCTGAAAATTGAGCGGTTTGCAGCGGTTGAAACTTAGGTAGAAGACGACGGCCCCACTTCACGAAGCATGTGACGTCAGACACACGATGTAAAAAGGGCCGTTGCTGGCGGTGGGCGGGGTTCGTAGCAAGTGACTTCTACGGCCAATTTTGCAAAAAAAAAAAAAAAAATTTTTACACTCCATTTTTCACACATGTACAGCTACAATAGACCCTATATTTTTATATTTCGCTGAAAACCGCAATTTGGTGGGTGACCATGTCATGGCCCTTTTAAGTAAAGACGTTTTTCTCTCTCTGCGAGGTTTTCTTCGCTTATATTTTTTAGCTGTAGGTGCGGTCTGCAACTGAAGTTGCCTTAGAGCACAATGACACTGTGAAGCTGCACAACGTCAGCTAGTGCAGCTGGCTGTTCAAAAAATACGCATTTACAAGGTCACGTTGAGAAAGAATATTCTTAAACTCATGGTCGCGTGGAAGTTTTTTCTCATAGCTTTGTCGTTCTTCTCCAAGAAAAGTCGAACAATGAAGCTAAGAGCCTCCGCGTTTCTTCAGCTGGCTTGTGTTATCCACGTGCAAGGTAGGCTGTTTCTGAGATCATGTGCCTACGCTGTGCTTCTGATACTGGATGTTCAGGTCCGCACTCTGTTTTCACATGTGGTTACGCGACGTGTTTTAGCAGTTTATGGATTAGTAGCGCTACGACAGAACTAAAACTGATTGATTGGTCACGTTCACCACCCCCCTTATCCAATAAGGCTGCAGGTCACGTTGTAGAGCACTATTACCCAAGAAAACTTGAGTAAAGGCGCTACGCCATCTCCAAAGATGTTGAACACGGCGAAGTTTCAGCACGATTTTTTAAACGTATTGTTTCTCTATCGTAGAGCAAATTATGAAAACTTAAATGGTGAGGCGCATTGGGCTAGTTGTTGCGTGATGATTACTCATAAAAGCGACAGCGCTAAGGAAAACGCGTTTAGCTGAACTTGAGTTCGTCCGACATTTCATCCAATCGTTTCTTGCTCGGCGCTATAGATCTCAACACCAAAATATATAGTTTACGCGAGATTGCCGCCGTGACATAAAACAATTCATTTATTAAAGATGACTTTCTGTTTATGAATTGTGGCGTTCAATCGAACACATTTTTGTTCAAGCAAACAAATCTCGAAGGTGTACTTATTTTGTAAGGCATTGACATCTTTCTGAGTAGGGTCGGTGCAGGGGTGTAGCGAGAAATTTTTTTCGGGGGGGGGGGGGGGGCACCTCCTTGATTTTGGGGGGGTGCACCGCCCTGAAATGGTCATTTTTCGCTCTGCATGTCATGGCGAAAAAAAAATTTTTGGGGGGGGGGGGGGGTGGGGGGGCACGTGCCCGCTGTGACACCCCCCTGGCTACGCCACTGGGTCGGTGTATTTCTTGAATAATAACCCGATTTTTCTCAGGAAAATTATTTCATCGACCACGTATCATTTATATAATAAAATATGACGACCTGCGTATCTAAGTGCATTATAGCACAGCCTATGGCGTGTAACGAACATGTGTGTTACCTGTCGTTGAATCAGTATAGCCACTCTGCGTTTCTCTACCTCCTGTACTCTATTATGAAAGTAACAGTAAAAACGCATTGCGTCCATAAATAAGTTAAAAAATTATGTTACAAATATATTGCACATTTAGGTGGACCTCTACGCTTTCAACAAAATCATTATCCAGTGCGTTCACCATCTCTCAGGTACTATTATCCATGCAGCATAAAATATAGTAACAAAATATTATATTACTCGAAGCGTAATTATTGCATCAAAAATTACTCGAGCCAAGAACTGTTTTAGACATGGGAGAAACGTTTAATTACCAATGCAATAGATCACAGGTAGAGAAAAATTGATATATTTCCTAAATTTTCTTGCAGTTTCCGGCTTCTTAGAAACTAAAAATGTTCCGATTAATCGCTGTATGGAAAGGCGAGATCAAGGACCCTGTAGAGCAGCTAAACTCAGATGGTACTTCGACAGTAATGCCCTTCAGTGCAAGGAGTTCACTTATGGAGGCTGCAAAGGCAACAACAACAATTTTCTGAGTGAAGCTGAGTGCAAATATGCATGTTCACGTAAGTATATACGATGTATTTCAAGTTAACCTGCCTATTAAGGTCTCATATAGTTTAAGCTTGCATTTATAGATACATATAAAGGTTGATTTCACCCAGAGGTCCCAGAGTAGTCAAATATTCAATGGGACCACCTGACTATATATATATATATATATATATATATATATATATATATATATATATATATATATATATATATATAAGGAAAGGAGTGTGAACTTAAGGGTTCGTTTTCTTTGTTAAACACATTATTAATGAGAACTAACAGACAATGATGCCAAGGAAAGTATAGGGGACGTTATTAGAAGTAACTGTAATGGAAATGTGAAGAAAGAGAAGTGGACGAAAAGATAACTTGCCACCGGCAGGAATCCGAACCTGCGACCTTCGAATAACGCGTCCGATGCTCTACCACTGAGCTACGGTGGCTGTCATCCCTCCGTCCACTTTATAGGGTATATATGTTCATTTAAACGTGGGAGTGTCAGTCAGCGCGGCTGACTGACACTCCCACGTTTAATATATATATATATATATATATATATATATATATATATATATATATATATATATATATATATATATATATATATATATATATATATATATATATATATATATATATATATATATATATATATATATATATATATATATATATATATATATATATATATATATATATATACGCTTCTAAAAAACTGTGTGACGTTTCGATCGGAGTCCGATCTTCATCAAGAAGATCTGTCTTGAAGATCGGTCTCTGATCGAAACGTCACCAATAAACAGTTCTTTAGAAGCGTATATATATATTTCCTATTTTGTTCTACGGCAACCGAAGCCAGACTCTTCATAATCTACGTATATATATATATATATATATATATATATATATATATATATATATATATATATATATATATGCGTATGCATACGCACAGGCATCGGTTACCCTATTACTCGATAGCGCACGCCATGCCGTTTCTCTTCTAAATTAGCGAAGCTTTGAAGAAGTGCATATCGAATACCAGTGTTCATCACGGGCTTGCTGATGCCACCTTTAGACGGGACTCACGATATGGTGTGTCCAGGTATACTTGAACAACTGTAGCTACCACAACGGTTAAATCAGAATCATGGGCGTTAGTCGTCGCGATGAAGATGTGCCACTAGGCGTCAACATGGGTGCAACCACGTCAAACAGCCCTATAGCTGCCAAACACCAACAGACGTTCTACAAAAGCTCATATATATCAGTACGCAATAAAGAATCAACTACTTCTATGAGGACATGTTTCACTTTCGTGTAATGCCGTTTTTAACGACGAAGGGATCAGCCATGTTTTTTTTTCTATGCAACCAGTCTTTCTTTTAATAGACAGCAACAGCACACATGGTACCCTCGAAGTTCTTTCCCCTGTGCAGAATGGCAAACCGGACGCGCGTCTGGTTAAGTTCCCTGCCTTTCCTTTTTTTCTCTCTCTCTTCACGCGCGAAAACACGATTTAACTCAAATCTGCAGTGGTCGGGAATGCTCCTGGCACACCACCAGTTTAATTCTTTGACCTTTGAAACAAAAGCATGTGTGTGTATTCAGTCTTTACTTGAAACAGCGGAGCTGATCATGCCGGCCGTAAAATCATTGGTGCCCGCGGAAAACGACAGGCGACCACGCGCCACAGTAATTGGGTGAGCCCTAGCACCGAGGACAGCAGGTGCGAGCGTTAAACGAAAACTATGCTCCTCAAAGGGGAGCACTTGAAACGCGTGAAAGATAAAGGAAGAGATGGAAAGAAAGCGAAAAAGAGAGAGAGAGTTAAAAAGTGATAGAAAAAAAGGAAAAGAGAAAAATAGAGAGAAATAAGGGGATTAAAGACACAAAAAGATAGAAAACAGATAAAGACATAGAAAGACAACAAGAAAGAAATACGCACGAAAAAGGAATAAAAAAAACAAGGAGCAAGAACGAAAGAGGGAGAAAGCAAGATATAACGAGAAACAAATAAAGAGCGAGCAAAAGCAAACAGAGAGATAGAGAAAGAAAGAGAAGAAAGAAAAATATAGAAATCGAAGAAAGACAAAGAAATGTGCATAGAGAGAGATAAAGAAAGAAATATACGGCAAGAAATTGAAGCAACTGGTACAAAACAGATACAAGAAAGAGAGATAAAACGAAAATAAGACAAGAGAAGACAGAAAGAATAAAGGAAAACAAGGAAGCTCACCAAGCTACGCTGTTCCTTCAGGCTTGGCACTAATAGCCCGAAGCTGCCATAATTCTTTATGATATTTTTTGTAGGAATAGGATGACGCCATTGAGTGCATCTTTACATCAGAAAAGCAAAAAAAAAATGGTTCCTATGTTGGTTGTCGCTCAGTTGCTTTAAAATTATTTAGATGACCTTATTAACCTGCGAGTTCCGCACATAGGTTACTTATTTTACCTTCAAGTTGCGTGTTGCACATGTTTGGTACTAGTTGCATAATTCGCACAGTGCTCAACAGGTCTATCCGAACAAGCTGAATATGTTCATTCGAAAAACAATTACTCTTCTTAATCTGCATGACAATCTTTCTGGTACGTAGCCTGCATCTCGCATATTTGAGTGGTCGTCACATATTAAATATTGCATGCGTATATAATCACACGCCTTCAAAAACATTTGTCGTAATCGCAACGAAGTATACTGCCATCGTGGTATGCTTGCTGCTACTATTGGTTGTTTGTGTATTGCTTATAATGTTCTTCTGGTGTTTATTATTCTGGAGTACCTTTCCAACACAGCAAATGCTTAACACTGAATCATCGCCTACTGCGTAGGACATCAAAAGTTTTAGTGTCACACTTTCGCACTCTACTCATTGAAAAGCGCCTGACAAAATTATCTTTAAGCTGCATTATACGTAGTTTCCAGTGCCTAATCACACATTTTTGTGCTAAAAATATGAACAATGCGGTGGTAATACTTTTTCTATTTTGACATTCAATAGGGCTTTATACAGGCAAACGAGATCTACCTTACTCTTATTCTGCTCTGCTAGATTAAATTTGCACTAAAGATTTTTTTATGAGCAATTGTATGGTAATCTCAGGCTGTGATGAAAAAGCATTTTTGCTAATGTAGGAAACAAAATCGCCAAATCAAGGCTCATGCTATAAGTGTCCATTACTTTTCATGCTTAACCAAATAGTTCAATTGGACGTAATCACCGCAATTATTTAATCTGTCATATACAGTGCAGCAGTATCTTCATGTAAGTAAGCTGTAGTTAATTGCACTGTGAAGAAACAACTGATAGCCGAAAATGGATGCTTTGATGGCGATTTCCAATTGTTTCAGGCTTCATAGGAATTAAAAACACAACAACCCCGTGTATGCAAAAGCCCGATCCTGGACCATGCCGAGCATATTTCCTCAAATGGTACTTCGACGTTGTTGATCGAGTCTGCAAGATGTTCGTCTATGGAGGTTGCCAAGGAAACAACAACAGGTTTGACAGTGAGACACAGTGCCAAGCTTCTTGTGCACGTAAGTATGAGTTTATCCACAGTAGACTGACAGCCCTTTTGATGTTTGTGGGAATGTCGCGCCTAGGGTATTAAAAATAAATATCGAAGTTTCGCCACAAGGATGAAAAAAATCACGCCATATCCACGAAGTGAATGATGATGAGTGGGCGAAGCTCGATCGTTTTCATCCATGGCAGAAAGAGAATGTGTGGTCTGGAACGCGCTTATATTTCATTGTCATCAGCGTCATCGTCATCGTTATCTCGTGTAGTGGGTACATTCCACTATACTGGAACGGGCTTATACTTCATCGTTATCACGTGTAGTGGGTACATTCCACTATTCTGCGTCATCGTCATCTTTATCACGTGGAGTGGGTACATTCCACTTTACGTGGCTACCTACCTACTACAACTACTACTACAGAGGAGGGACAGACCCACACCCTAAGGAGCTTTGCCCCTAAAAGTGAGTGCGATTGTAACAAATTGGAACGTTATACGACCGAATATGCTAGCAGCCGACTCCATTGGCACCCATCCTGGCGAAACTCATCAAAACGCCGCCGCAAGAAAACGCGGCCACTGCTGCGAGTGAAGCGACCTCTATGGTGTCTATCACTTCCTCGCAAGCCGAGCGGTGAGACAAGCACCGGTAACTATATGAGCCATTTGCTGATCACTGGAAAGATAAAGCGTCCGTGCCTGCACGCCGCTGAGTGAAGTCGGGAGTTTCTGCCGGAGCCATGCAGCCGCCCCTTCGCCCCTCCTCCAATCCTTCCCACATGGGTCTCTTTCGCGACAAACTACAGCCGGCGAAATTCCTCTCCGCTTGATAAGTGCTCTTTGACTGCGCTCGCACGCTATCACTCTCACATAGAACGTACAATGATGATATCAATTTTAACTTGATACGGTACTTCGCAGCTGCGTTGATGCTGACGCGACGACAAAAACGCACTGAGAGTGTCATTATAAGTATGATGCTCGGGGAAACTCAGTTGAAGTATTCCTCCTATGGAATATCCA
The DNA here is from genome assembly GCA_030522465.1 of Rhipicephalus appendiculatus. Lineage (NCBI taxonomy): Eukaryota > Metazoa > Arthropoda > Arachnida > Ixodida > Ixodidae > Rhipicephalus > Rhipicephalus appendiculatus. The sequence continues at coordinate 19,206 of JALIZH010007671.1, forward strand.
AAACAGCGGTATAGGGCTGATGGCGTGTGCTGAATTAGGTGGGACGAAAACACATTACTTTTGGAGTCTCTGTGATAACGATTACTCACCACATCTGGAAATATGCTTCATATGGACAACACTTCAGTCCCGCATCGAAATATACCAAACTGCCAGTTCCGCATCGAAATATACATACTGTCACAGGGTCGTGACGTGGACGAAGGCAGCAGTCTGCTTGTCCCAGATGAAACTCTCTATACAGCCGGAAAATAGAATGTCGAATACAGCTATGCGCACTGTCTACTGTTAGCGGCGAACAGAGCGTCGGCCGTCGAAAAACTGATCACCTTTGGCACGCGCCGTCCAACGCACCCAGCCAGTATGATTACGCACTCACCCATTATGATTATTTGTTTTTGGTGAAACACCCCCCTCAACAAAATTTCCCAATGGGAGGGGGGCCTAACACGCCGTCCCTGCCTACGTGCCTGCCTATGCCTCAGCTCATGTAACACTGCCGCACTACGCTTCGGAAGTACGGGAGGCAGAGATTAATAGCTTTAGCCGCGAACGCGCGAATGCGTTGTACGTCCTGCTGGCCTTAGCATCGCTCCACGAAGGCATGATTTTGGCCCGTCAACATCATTGCCTTATTGCGGCAGTTTTATTAGCCGATACTATCACACTCGAAGCAGGAGACGGTGGAGAGACACACCTATTTGCATGTAGATGCTGCCCTACGCCGACAACGTTCCGTCACACGCTAACACGAAGCGCAAGACAAAGAACGTAACTGCGTTTAGGGTGACTCCTCGATGCTAGCGTGGCCAGCATTCCTCGCTGGCACTTAGACGCTATGTATGCTCTGAGTGCGTCGTTGCCAAATCCCTCCTTATTGGCGCTCCTTACTTTCATGATAGAGTACTTCACTGTACCGCTCACAGACGGCAGCACCGCCCTGCCACGCCAACCGGGAGCACCGTGTACTAAAGAGAACGTGTGAGAGAAATAAAGCGCCTGTGTGGAACATTGTGCTTGTGTGTCGGTGGCATAGTCGGTGGAGCCCGGGCGCCTATCATTGCGGACCGAAAGGCCATGGGTTGGATTCCAGGCATCGGGATCCCCCCTTTCCCCACCCCACGTGTAGGGTAGCCAACCGAGCTAAAGGTTGGTTAACCTCCCTGCCTTTCCTCTTCGTTTCTCTCTCTCTCTCTCTCCAGGCATCGGAACATGTTTTTGTATTTTTTTTCTGATCGGTCAGTATGCATTTTAACAATGTCATATGCGTGGTCGAAATACGTGAGAGGTTTCGGTGTACTCCAGCACAAAACACTTTCTTGTTAAAAAAAATACACTTCAGTTATGTTTTATGTATATATTTGACTGTATTGTCGTAAATCTGTGGCCTTGTAAGTAAATTTCTAAATCAATGTTTTTTTTTTCGCTTGCAGCCACGTCCAGTGACCGAGGTATTTGCAGTTTGGCTGAAAGGCAAGAACCTTGCAATGCACGGGCACAGCTGTGGTACTTTGACCATGTTGAGAACACTTGTCATCGGTTCCCTCCGGGTTATTGTGGAAACAGTGCGAATAAGTTTGCAACATGCCGCAAATGCATGAGAAGATGCAGCGGTGAGTCAATGGCGTACATAAAAAGGCCCTAGAAAGTGTTTTTCACGGCCTTCTCTACCACTGGAATCCATGTAATATTGAATACTCTGAAGAATTTAAATATAGAATTACAAAAACTTGTGCACAGGGACTAAAGATTTTAGCCTTCAAAGTTGAAAATCCGAGTATAAGTCGAGAGGAAACGTTTTGTTCCGCATTTCACAATTCCAGGGATGTTACTGGTTGCTTCCAATCATCGAGTGCATCTGATGATGATAAACGGGCAGTCTCGCTTCATGGCTGCGTTGTACAGCGCACTTGTGTCGTGGTGCAGACGTTTGCAAAACATCATAATTAAAAACAGAACTTTCGTATCTGATATGATATAAAAGAATTTTTATATTTATAGAGAACAATAGTTTAGCCCAACTGCAATCATGCGAGTATTACGTGGGACATAGCATGTCAAGCCAATCAGAACACACATCCACTGGTTTCGTTCTGACATGACCAAACGTCACCTCCGGTGCCGCAAATCGCCATTGCGTGTCGCTATTATTAAATAATGGCGCAGTGCTAAACACGTACTGCGCCATTATTTGCTATTTTGCGGAGAAGCGCGAGGTACCCTCTACACATCTGTAAGGCATTATTTCCACTTTGTTGACGCTGTGGCTGATGACGACTCAGGATTATGGCTGAGTCCTTTGCAATTGGTTGCAAGCTTCAAATGACCCACTCGTTACTGAATTCGCATTGTGTAACGAATGGTGGTTATTTTGCTGTCATATCACGCTATATTAACACGATAGCGTTAAAGAGCTGGTTTCACAGAAATTCCGGTTTCACAGAAATTCAACAGGGCTTGTTTCACAGAATTCAACAGTGCACCAGCACACAATACTCGCTTGTGCTTTGGACGCACAAAACACTGTTGTCATAAAAGTGGTGTTGAAGAGGGCGGCAACCTTTGCCTTTAATACAGGAGTGCGTGCTTGCGTGCGTGAGTATGTGTGCGAGTTTGTGCACTCGCCCGCGTGTGTATGCTCGTGCGCGCGTGCGTGCGGATATGGCTATTGCGTTCAGCAATTAAAGACGAAGCTAAGAATCCCCCAATTTTGGATATGTTAACGTGATTCCATTTTAAAGATTAATTATCCTTTGTCTACGTAAAACGAGAGCTGCTAGTTACTTCAGAAAAAGACAACGCTTTCAAAATTCTACAATCCCGCTCCTTCGCAAAGGGTGCGAACATAGTACAGAGAACTAAATTGGAAACTTATTTCTCCCGAGTTGTGGTACTACTTTCACAGTACCGGCCGCTGATTTTGTGTATAATATGCATTGTTTGAGGTATCCGATGTAAAAATAGGAGCTGGCGAACTGAAACACAGTGTAAATTAAAGCTGCATGAACGAGCTTAACGTGCCTCACACAGGCTGCCGGATATTTCGATAGCTGGACCTGTCTGGGTCAAATGCGCCTTGTAATCCTTCGCATGGTTGTTCCATAATTTATTGATTTACGTGACGTGGTTTCACTGCCATTAGATGTCATCCGGAAACAAACTTAAAATGAATTCATCCTTCTCCAGCTTAACACACATCGTGCAAAATAATTGACGTAATCAGCGAGAAATGTTTTAAAGAGAGGACAATCACAGATGGGGCGAGCTACCTTGGATGTTTCTTCCTTAATGTTTGACAAAATGCTTCTATAAACCACTGTTTGTGCAGAATGTGTAACGCAAGTTAATTCACAAAAAGATGCCCATTTTCTTGCAGAATAAGGTTCTTTCATCTGTAGGAACAGCTAATAATGTAAAACAACTAACTAAAACAAAATAAATAGAGAGAAATAAAATATGTCGAGGTTCGCCAGCAAAGGCGAAGCAATAAATGCGATACCGACAAATTAGAACGTCAAATCAAAAAAGGCGATGATCTCGCTCTTTTAGCATGCGACCAGGTGCAACTCACCGATGCGGTGGTGTTAGAAAACGCGGCCGCTAGAGCGAATGAGGAGGCCTTCATGCTGTCTCTGCCTTGAGCGCAACGGTATAGATGGTGACACAACAGGTACACATCTGTGAGATGTCGGCTCATCACGGCAAAGAAACGATGCGTGCTACCAAGGGAAGCTTGTCCGGCTGATCAAAGTACGCATTTTCCACCGGAGGCACGCATCCGATCCCTCGACTCCGCTCCATGTGAATTTCGCGTGACGGAGATGGCTGGCGCGTTTCATCTCCGCTTGTGCCGTGACCATCGACAGCCCTTGCACGTTATCACTGGCACATAGAACATACGACGCATGGGGTGGTGTTATCAATGCGTACTTTGTACGGAACATGACGGCGATGCCGACGGTGACGACAAAAATGCGGCTCGAGCGTCTATATAGTTGTGATCGCAATAAAAAATCAAGAAATCCCAAGCGCACTCACAATGAGTAACAGGTGGTTTAGAGAAAGGAGGACGCACATTCACGTGAGACAGAATAAATATTTTTATGCCACCATCCGAAAGCGCGCTGCTGCTTTCCACCGCCGGCAGACAGCCGAAATCCCCTCGTTCTTATAAGCTGGCTTGGCCAGCTGGATGACCCAGACCTGGTTTCGTTGGTGTGAGCTGAGCAGCAGGATCTCTAACTGCTCCTGGTCTTGAATATTGCGGCCCTCGAAAGAAGGCGCCCTGAAGCATGCTCATTAGATATGTCGCAGATCCCACCTACCCTTCCATAATTTACAGCGGTCAACGCATTGCCGAGGAGAACCTGGTGCAGGTCACCAGGAAATAATGTTGACGTGAAATGTGATGGACTAAGAACTGTTTCCGAGACCATCATGTCGTGAATACCATTTTGTGGTTCGACGTATGCTTGCTGCAAACAAATTCGTGATTATATTTTCGTCATGGCGCGTATGCCAGTTGGTTGTAACGCATAGAGTAACGATTGTTAATGACATCGTCAAAGATCAAGGAAAGCGCGGGGGGTAGTGTTACATACCTCTATGTAAAACAGATGTACACAACCGAGACGTACAGTTAAAATTCGATCTAACAAAACCCAATTTTGCGAAATTCCCTATATCACGAACGAATGTACATTCCCTGGCAAATAGTCACTGTGTTCAGTGTTGTCATCAACCCAAATCAACGAACTGACTTAAGCGCCAAAGCTCACGTAACGGAGTTTTCTTTTATTTAGGAAACCGAACAAGATGGCGGTGATTCTTTTATAATTATGACAAAGACGGGTTTATCTTCCAAGGTGTGCTCTGGCGCCATCGAGTTTTAACGTCTAAGTCTCCTAGTTAAGGCCCTAGACCTTTGACCAGGCTGCATGCCGCTCGTATGCACATAACTAACTTGACAGTTCGTAACGCTCTTACGTGCTTGACGGCACTACAGGTGGCGGTGGTTGCTTTCATTATTTCATGGGTAATGCGACGAATAACACTGATCATCTGCCCGAGGCTTTCTCGTTCGACCTGCTCGCAGCATCACTCCATTTTTGATCCGTCTCATCACATATGGGCAGTCTGTCATTGCTTCACGGGACCGTATACGTGTCCTGCATCGTCTGAAGATGGCGCCCCCTATGTCCGGGCCCCCTTGGCGCACTTTTCAAATGCCCAGGCTTGGGTTGCCGACAAAATTAGTGCCGGGGTAGTTTTTGGCTATCGCGTTCAAGTTTTACATTTTGAAGGACCGAAACGTTTTTCTCGATTTTACAATTACAATGACAGACTGCCGATTTAATGAACAAATTAGAGCGTTGTCATAGGTTTGTCAAACCGGGTTTCAATTGCATTTGAGATTTGAAGCACTCATCTACTTCCCAAATTTACAACTCAGCTTTTAAGACACAATGTTTTTAACAGTCTATTATAGTTTGGTTCCCCATGTGAATTATTGTTAAGATTTTCCACGAAGAATGCATTACTGAAGCCCTTGCATTCTCCAATTCGGAAGCGTATAGTTAACGGCACGAAAATAAATATAATTATAGATCACAAAATAAATATGCTCATGGGATATTTTAACAATTTTTGCGGTATTTCAGGTGCCGATGCGCATAAGGAGTGCAGCCTGGCGTACAGAAAAATCCACTACAAAAAGTATGGCGTTTATTGGCCTGGAAAAGGGGAACCTAGAGTTAGAGGAGGAGGTATACCTTTACCCGACCATCCGATCACCCAAATGCCACAAACAAGTGTACCTGGACAATTTGGAACGATGCAAGGTGGAGCCGGGTTACCAACACCAACCCTGAAGACACGTACTATAACGGAAACTGCAGAAGGTATAAAGGGACATGCCGAGACTGTGGTGTCACCTGCGGCACCTGGCATGGGGAGACCATTCGATAGAACACGAGTTCTCAGAGGCAATGGTATTACACCGCCAACGTCTAGTGGTAGCGGGCTTGCAGAAACCACTCGAGGAGGACCTGCTCCATTGGGAAGTGGATTAAGAGACACAACTCTAAATGCACCTGCACAAACAGGAGTCGGGCAAGCAGCACCTTTTCTACCAGGACCAAAAATAAGACCAGTATCTGCTCAACCAAGTCGAACAGTGCCAAGCGTAGGAACCAATGGAATATATCCAAGTGGCACTAGAACAACCCTGTCAAGCCAACCTCAACCTGGAGTGGGGCTGCCAGGACCAAGTGTAGCAGGTTCAGTATTAACACTGGGTAATCCAAGTGGGCCAAGTGTACCAGGCACCGAACGAAGTCCTAGCCTAATTGGAACAGGCCCGCCAAGACCACTAGAGCCAGGATCTGGACCACTGGTATCAACCATGCCAGCAACTTCCGTGCTTCCACCTGTAGAAGCAGGACGCAGCCATGAGGAACTCTTGAGACGAGGGTCTGATTTGAAAACTCCACCACTAACTATACCAACAGAGTTCTTGCAGGGGCTTAAGAGAGGCTAGTTACCTCGAAATGCAGCAGGAAACCATTCGCATAGCGCAATCAGACCTGAATCGAACACAATGGCACCGTTCCGAAAGAGGCGAGACCAAGGGCAACCCGCAGTCACCCACTACACCATTTGAGCTCACAACACTACACGAAACTTTGAGTTTAGTGAATCATTGACACACAGGAAGCGGTTAATTGACGGTATGGAAAGACTAACTGCATTATTAATTGGAATAGAACGCTCAGTGCACGCCAGAGAACTTCTGAACATAAAGGAGATCATATGCAAGATTGCCAAGACGTTGTTAAAAAAAAGAAAATAAATACGCTTTGAGCAAATTTGATCTCGCGAACGCAAGTTATGCATGTGTGACTGGCTTCGTACTTTCAAATCCAACAGTACAGTTGTTTGTAGTGCCTGCTTCTACAGCGGGGGTCTCAAACACGCGGCCCGCGAGCCCTATACGCTCGCCGACGTTTCGCTTGCGGCCCGCGGCTTCACAAGGAATAAAGTGTTTGTGATTTTGCTAAATGACACTGCTATTATTCACCCGCCTATTGCGATTAATAACGCTTTGTTCAGGTAAGCTAAACAGATGGAACTGCTCTCAAGTATTGTTTTTTTTCCGTGAGGCACCCCGCGGAACAAAAAAATATCTATACACCACAATCGACTTCTAGATTTCAGCCACTCTGTAGATCAGTAGGCTATCGATATTTCTCGATGATGATGATGATGATCAAAACTTTATTGCTCCCAAAGAGGAGACCGACCGAGAGGTCGGTTACGCTGGGACGCTAAGTCAAATCGCTTTCAAAAATGATCGATAAATGATCGGAGAGCGTAACGGGACACCATTTGTTGGACTAGCCAGTCCTCGTTCATGATGTCCACGTTAAAGTCTCCGACGAGTACGAAAGGGTCGTGTTTGTATTCAGTTTCGTAGTGCAGTATCGCCTTCTCGATGTACTTGACGATGTTTTCCTTGGACAGCTTAGATGCCAGATACATAGTCATGATGGCGATTCCGTTTGAAAACTTCACAGCGGCATACTCCCCGTTGTGACTCTGGTTGGTGAGCGGTAAATAGAAATCCTCCGCTGTGTCTGACAGCTTGACGTAGATCCCAACACCGCCCGCCGGACGCTCTGCTTCTTCGGTCTGTCGCGACAGCCCGCGCCGCCGACGCTTCGCGGGCCCTCGCCGCATCTGGATCTTGTTGCCGGCGCTGACTTCTCTCTTCGCGGGCCCTCAGCTCTGCGTCGGCTTGACGGCGAGCCCGTTTCGCTTCGGCTTCGCGAGCTCTCCCCTCCGGGTCTTGACGGCGAACCCGCGCTGCAGCCGTTTTGCGAGCCCTCCGCTCCGCCGCCGCCTCGTCTTCTTCGTTGTTCATAGCACTAGTAGAGTGTAGCAGTAGTAGCAGTATCAAAGCGCCATGCAAATCAAATCAGAGCATAGCTGCGCCACTAGCGGGAGCGGCGAGTACTAGCGTGGCTGCACCGGGGGAGTGATGTACAAGGCTCGACTTTAAGGAGCTTCGCCCCTAAAAGAGAATGTGTGTTCTGGAACGCGCTTATTCTTCATCGTCATCAGCGTCATCGCCTTCGTCATGGCGTATAATGATTACCTTGCATGTGCTGTGCCGTGATGGCAGCGTCATCGTCATCGCACTAGCGTGACTACGCCGGCTACGCCGGGCACCGGCGGAGGTGATGTACAAACCTCGACCTTAAAGAGCTTCGCCTCTAAAAGAATGTTGTGTGGCACGAACTTCTTCATGCGCCAGTCGCACATAATCGAGCATGAGCACTCGAATGCTGTGGTACTTATGAAGCTTCATTCCATTTAACTATACACTGTTCAATGCATTTGAGCGAATGCTGTATCGCCTTCCAATTCTGGGCAGGAGTGGGAATGCACTGGCCAGATTGATAATTGATGCATACTGTGGAACAAAGAGAGCGCCCGCAGTAATGACCCGTCTTTTGTGTTGTCCATCAAAGAAAAGCAGTTTCTCAGCAACGATGTGGTAACCTGCATGCTTAATGATATGCCGCGTTCGTGACTTTCATGGAAAGCACGCTTGCGCATATTCATGTTGCCGAGTAAATATGTATGCCGAAGTTCACAGTGGGTATTAGTTGCGAGTTAGCGTTTACTTGCCTTCAGTATCTTTTTTTCCCGTTTACTATTTTAGTATTTTATTAATATTTGGCACCAACAAGCCCAAGGAAGAATTTCGTTATAATTTTCATTTATTATGTGTTTTTACCACGCCGCCCTAGCAGCGTGAATTGCTCGATAGCTTTGTACCTTATATCTGCACAGTACTCAGGAGAACGTTTAAAAAAATGAATGCACCATCGACGTTATCACAGAAGCTCCGACGTCTACAATGCAAAAACCTGCTTCAGAACAATGCAAGAAAAACACCTCTAAAAGACTGCGTCATGTTGTTGTAAGATAATTCCACAGACTTATTGAAGCTGACACCCAGGAATGAAGGTCCAAAGCTGCATATACGTATTTCTTTGCATTCTGCATGCACATGGTAAGTTATTTTATGCCCACTAGGTTCCTGACATGACTACTAAACGCTAGCGTAGCATTTACCCAGCTGTCAGAGATGTTTTAATGTTGCGTTAAAACTGGCAAGCTTGTTTACTGTCGGCACTATTTGAGGCACAACTATCCAGCAAAAATACGCGTTGAAAAATACAAATACAACGATAGTGACGCACGAACAGAAATAGCAACTGCAGGAGCATGGTTATATATCACCCCAGACAGCTGAATGGCTTTTGTGTGCCTATAACAATATGGGTCATGCTTTCGTCCCCGCAAATAACGTGAAAATAGGGCAAATGACGCCATAGTTAAACCCATGTGCGAATACTGAAGACGTCTCTGGCGTTCGTTGTCCTCTGATTGTCAGGTGTGTCGTTGTATTGCGCAGAACCACAGTAGTCTAAAACCTGATAATATATGTCGCTAAAGTGCACGAAATTTAGCCTGGATTGAATGAGAAGCTACGTGATAGGGGATATTTAGTTGATAACGAGAAAATATGTATCTTGCAAACTGTAGCGGAATGTGGGAAAAGTCAATATGACAGCCGAACCATTAAGCCTCGTTCACACTGGGAAAGCTGCCGCCCACAGTGTCCGGAATCCTCGCGCCGCCGACATGCCGCATTGTCCACACTATTTTCCAGCCACACAACCAAAAATAGGGCGCTTCGATATAAGCGGTGCTTCGCACGAAGGAAGGCTGGCATCAAGTCGTGCTGCGTTGTGTTCGCGTTTCGTTGTAGCGAAGCACATACTGTCATCGTCGAGTACGTTTGCTCATTGCTCGTCGCGAGATCACGACACTGGGTCACCCCTCATATTTTCCCTACTAGTGGTTACCGACACGCTGGCTTTCATTCACTACACTCAGTTTGGCAAATGCCAGCGTGATGATCTATACTGCAACCGCTTTATTGAACGCCTAAGTGGCAGAGTGCCTCCTCCTAACGCCAGATTGCGTCGACAACTACGGCAATTTAAGCTCGACAAAAATGTGCTCCATCGTTACGTTTACACTTCGAGTTATTCCACGTTCGCTACGTCACCAAGTCATCGATGCCTTTCATGACGACCCATGTGGAGGCCACTTGGGGTTCCACAAAACACACAGCCGCGTCAGGATGCGTTTCTTTTGGGCTGGCCGCTCTACCTTTGCGGCCAAGTACGTTGCATTTTGCCCTCCTTGTCAAGGGCGGAAGCGACTAACTTCGTGGCCTGCTGTGTTATTGCAACCCATCAAGTGTCCCGAGACACCTTTCGCCATCGTTCGCATAGACCTAGTCAGGTCATGGTTGGGTCGTGACAGCTGTCGATCACCTGACACGGTACGTAGAGACTGCTCCTCTACGTACAAGTTCTGCCTTAGACGTCTCCGGTTTGTTTCTGAACGCCATTGTATAGCGTCACGGTGAACCTCCTGTCCTGCTGAGTTATCGCGGCAAGACTTTCCTCTCCACCATCATTGAAGACCTACTGAGTACTTGTGGCCCAGTGCATATGACGACGTCAGCCTACCACCCTCAAACGGATAGGTTGACAGAGAGATTTCATCGCACACTAACAGATATGTTATCGATGTATGTCGGACCCGACCTCGACAACTGGGATACAATTTTGTCTTTTGAGACGTTTACCCACAACACCGCTGTCCAACGAACTACTGGCCCCGGAGCTCACGCAGTGAACACTCTTCGTTACTGCTCGGCCGCATGAACACCGCAGAAGCCAAGGTAGCAGCGCGGCGGGCTCGCAACGCAGCAGCAGCTCGGGCTCGCCGCCAAGACCCTGCGATGACGGCCCGGGAGGCCGAAGCGAAGAGGGCTCGCCGTCAAGCAAACCCGGAGCTGCGGGCCAGCGAAGCAGAAGCGAAGCGGGCGCGCCGTCAAGCGGACCGTGCGCTCACAGGTCGCGAAGCAGAAGCAAAACGGAAGCGGCGGCAAGAGAACCCCGAAGAAGTGCGGTCGCGGGATGCCGCGGTCAAGCGCCAAAAGCGGTCGCTACCTGACGTAGGCGGCGCCGACGCGCGCTCCACCACACGTTAGGCCACAGCTGCAAGGTATGCGACCGCTTGTGGTTCGACAACAACATGTCATAGTCCATTAAAATGTATATAGTGCATCCAAATGTAAATTAATAAACATGGTGTATGTAGGTAATGTATATATAACAACGTTGTCACGTCTATATATGATGGTAGGTGTGTACGGAGGATTGGCGGATTACCCGATCATCTCCGAGCAAGCTCCTCTGACATCATTCACTTTGTGGATATGGCGGTGATTTTTTTTTGTGAGTTAAGCCTCAGGATAGTACTTTATATTCTATTTGATATTGTCCTTAACACTTTGATCTTTCATTGCAGGGTGGAACTGTTTTAAGAACTGCAAGACAAAAAAAACGTATGTTGGATTCCTTAAGCATTTCGCAATTTTCCCGCATGACCACTAGTTATTAGAAGCAAGAAAATTACTCAGAAAAAGACTCTTTTCAACTGAGCGACATTAACAAGAATGAAAGTAGTGATTCAGAAAAGGGATTCTTTTTCAATAGGACGTTATAACAACGCGAGAAATAAAACGTGACAGCTATTCCTCAAATGTAAATGAACTGTTTGCGCAGCAGCTGCGAAATGAGTCTTAATGAGAGGTAAAAGTGGAATAGTGCCAGACTGTTTGAATAAATTTTGATCGACGTGAGCTACGAAACCATCTAGAACAACTGCAAATACAGAGACGATTAGCACTATCTGCGATAACTAAAGAACAGATGTTATTTCTGTCTGACAGTGGAACAGGCTGTCTCCTTCCTAAGCCGGCTACGAAAAAAGAATGTATGAAGTTGCCCGCGAAAGCCAGCCTACCCATCTGCGATGCTGGCGTTCACGGGCAAGCAATCCCTTGCGTTTCAAATGCGCATACTGTTCGGCGTCCATGGCGGGAAAGGAAACCTTCGCATGTGATGCAGTGGAACCCTCCCCGTTCTCCTTTTCCTCCTCCTCACCATCACTTCCCATTCCCACCCCCTTGCTGTATTGTACTTTACGCGGCTATGCAATGCCTCACTCTTCCCCTTCTACTTTCGCTCCTCCTCACTCAGCCTAACATCTCTCCTACTTACGACCGCTTCTCTTTTCCACCTCCTTTTAATACTGTACTATACACAGCTTTGCTACGTTTACCCTCCTTTTCTACTTTTCCTCCTCCTCACCCTCACTTCTCTTTGCCACCCTTTGCTATATTATATTTCATGTTTTACATTTGTTGCGGATATCTATTTCGCACGTTGTGCTTCAGCATTAGAATATTGTGTCAGCACTGTTGTCTAGCAACTCGTTTCCTTCCTTGTCAACGTGCGTGAATCCTCCGTTGTAGTCGCCCTGTGCTTTTGGTATCTAGTTGCACACTAACCCGCTGGCGTTGGTGTTCTGGCATTGCGCGCATAGTCGAAGACGACAGAAAAACTTGCAAACAATGATCATTATTTAGGTTTACTTGCTGTTTTATCTTCGAATAATACGAAAACTGTCCAGTAAACACGACAAAATAGAAGCCTAAAGTTCCCAGAAAATATCAGCGGAGCCAACCTTAAGTTGATGTCGCCATACAGGTTCGCAAAGTAGCCAAGTTGGCGCCAAGTAGCCACCAAAGGAAACCTTGCTGATAGCCTATTTAACGTCATCTACTCCATAAATCGCTGGTTACTAAAATACTCTCCATCAACTCTTATCCTTAACTCTTCCCAAACTAGGGGCCCTGAAAACCTCCTGTAAACACGTACGCAGCGAATGGCATTTTGGAGACCGTGTCTCCCTGGCTTACACTCTTCATTATTATTCATGAGAGTAAATTAACTAGATGAATAAGGACAGGGTGGAGCACATTCGGCAAGCATTCTCAAATCATGAATGGTAGTCTAACACTATCCCTCAAGAGGAGGGTTTATAATAGCTGCATCATATTGTTACTTACCTACGGAGCAGAAACCTGGAGGCTCCCAAAGAGTGTTCAATTTAAATTGAGGACGATGCAGTGAGCAATGGAAAAAAATATAGGTGTAACCTTTAAGGGACAGGAAGAGAAGAAAGTGGGTCAGGGAACGAACGGGGGTTGAGGATATCATAGTTGAAGTCAAGAAGAGGAAATAGACATGGGCCGGGCACGTAGCGCGTAGGCAGGATACCCGCTGGTCATTTAGGGTAAGTGACTGGATTCCAAGAGAAGGCAAACGCGTGAGGGGGAGACAGAAGACTGGGCGGGCAGATGAGATTAAGAAGGTTGCAGGTATAATGTTACAGCAGAAGGCGCAGGACCGGGTTGATTGCCGAAACATATGGGAGAAGCCTTTGCCCTGCAGTGGGCGCAGTCAGGCTGGTGGTGATGATGACTCCATAAATGCACGCTACGGGAAAGAGTATCTTGAAAGACAGCTGATACTCCCTGCACTTACGTATATGCATGTGCGCTTTTGCAAATTCCTGCCGCTAGTGTTTTATCAACATGAATTGGCATAAACAATACATTTTTAATAGCGACATTCAAATTAGGCGTGAATATGAATTTCACTGATTGACATGTATCGATTACTCAATGACTAGCTTTACTATAAGCATATAACACTAACCGAGGCTGCTGTGCAATATCTTCAGCTACCCACCACCCAACACCGAGCAGTTGTCTGAAACCGCCAATACTCGGTCACTGCAATCCGTTGCAGCACGCATGGTATTATGACTATAACAGCAAGAAGTGCGTGAGAGTGAATCCATCACTTTGCGGCGCTGGCAAAAACCTTTTCGGAAATGAAATGTTACTGCAAACAAGCATGCGGCAGTGAGTATATATATGACATATTTTTACTAATTAAATACGTTCACCGGTTGATCAGTTTTTTAAGTACAAGAAACATACATATGGCTGATAACGCGTTCCGATAACCTTGTTGTTAATCTTTGTTACAAGATATTCTCGTAATCGACCTTCTGACGTAGTGTATATTTTTATGTGCAACTTTCAGCATGAGAACAAGGAAAATAAGTTCTGTGCGTGCTCTCACAGTGCATTGTGTCGATTTCCTAATGACCCGGACGGCTACGTCCGCCCTAAGTTTTTCTGCAAACTATAATAAGGTGACGGTAAATATCGCATAGGCATAATTTTAAGTTTTATTGAAACTCAGATGATCCTTTATTGGAGCTGTTGCGCACTAAACGAAGTGACAAATGACTGTTTCAGTATCTGTCCTAGTTCGCATTATTCTTGCGTAGGATAAGTTTCACGACGCTGCCAAACTCACAACAAACCAGAGTCATTCTCACACATAAAGATGATGAGATTATAAAGATTATAAGGATTTCTACTTGCGCAAAATACACAGCAACAATCGCCCGCTTTAATGGTTTCTTCTATGCAATATCACTTTTTGCATAATGATGTTGACGATCAAGAACAGTTGAAATTCGATGTTTAGTTTAGAATTTTTTTCTTCTTGCCACTAATTGCGGGTTCAGGTGTGTTGAGTGTCTCTGCAGCCTATTTACTCGCCCCAACATTTCATGGCTGCCTATACTGTTTTCAAAATCAACCGGCTAAAAGGGGCCCTGCAACACTCTTCCAGTAGCCTTCGAATGGATTCACTAAAAGAGCTTATTGTCTTACGAATTTACCGCCGCCAAAAAATTTTAGAATCCGTCCAGTACGAGCAGAGTTACAAAAGTTTGTCGTACGCTGCAATTGCATTCTCTCTTCTTTCGTCCCGACAAAAGCGCTGGAAGCTAATCAGGGAGGAATGGCACGGGGGAAGAAAATACGTCACGCGCCTCGTCACCTTGAGCACTTTTTCTCTCTTTTTTTCTTCGAATACGTGGCTTCTAAGTGCGATAGCACACGTGCACGTGTGGACAAGTCGCGGCCTCCCACGGCAGCCCCAGTAACTACCGAACGCGCCATACTAAAACAGCCAATGACTGATACAATGGCTGTGACGAGCGATTTTTGAGCTTGTAGCGTCATTTGTCGAGAGAAGATCGAGCAATTTTTAGCTGACTTTGAGAATTTATTGTGAATTCCAGGCCGCGTGCTGCGCTATAATATTTGGCTCGCATGTTCTCGGGAGCCTCGGCTACGGATCGGCAGCGTTTTCTGACCATGCTAAAAAAATGTTGCAGGGCCCCTTTATGTCATCACTTCTAGGCGGGTACTAGACCGTACATGTACCTTAATAGTACCGTCTCTCTTCTTTTTCGTTTAGTCCCTCAATTTTCGTTCCCCCGGAGTAGGATAGCAGGCTGGATGCGCGTTTCGATGATCTTCCTGTCTTTGTTCCTCCCCTCTTCTTGCACATTTGCTTGAAGAAGAAATATCAAATGGTATAAATTTTACAGCAGAGTAATCACGTTGATGTTATAAATTCAGACATTCTTGTGAATGCAAAGTGTACAGAATTTCCAAAAATAACAGGTACCACTGAAAAATTGTTCAATTATTATAGGACGGTTATAAAATACACACAGCCTCAGTTAAATATATATATATATATATATATATATATATCTTTCGGCCGTGGGTCCGGCCTTCATCCTTCCGATGAAGGCCGGACCAACGGCCGAAACGTCAATAAATCGCTTCGTACACGTGTCTACTTGACCGTTTATATATATATATATATATATATATATATATATATATATATATATATATATATATATATACACAAACATTGCGCAAAGGAAGACACGAGAGTGATTGCCCCACTAGCATTAATACGTTATAGACGAACAAAATGTTTGTCTGACTAACGTTTTCTATAAAGAACAAATGTAATGCTGCTGTTGCCGCCAGTGCACGCGTAATCAAGACAGTGCGAGGACAAGTAAGGCATATTGTCTTTCCTAAATGGCTGTCAAGAGTCACTCTTAAAATAATGTCCGAAATATAGTCCCCGCATGCACCTCTACTCAGCAATCATGAGCATGTTATCAATCGTTTCACACATGAAAGTAAAATGAGAAGTTTGTACAATTCCCCGTCTGCACAATTCGCTGTTTTTGGCCATTGCACACGTACGAGTAAAACAACCACTCGCACATGCTCTCGCTTTCACTTTGAAGCCCTGAGAAAAAAGAATTAAATCCCCGCAATTTAAATGCGTCATTAGTAGAGAACACTCGATACCAACCTTATTCACACCATTGCGATTATGTGTGAGGTTGGCAACGTTTTATCCTTTACTTATTATTGTAATTCTCCGGACTTTCAGATCACGTTGGACAAACGCCGATTCTCTGCCTAACAAGGCCAGTACTTGTAAGCTCTTGGCCACTCCTGCAGGGTTGGTATTTCGAGATTAAATGCTCTTGCTGTAGGAGATTCAACTATACACTAGGTGCTGCCAGTGAAAACAAATTTCCGACAGAACCACAGTGCCAAAAAGTGTGCCAGCGTAAGTACCAAGTGCACAAGGCCTCATCGACGCTTATGTTTACTGCACAATTCTGAAAATTAATATTGTGGTTACACCATGACTATACACCATATAACGGACATTTCCCCCGTTAAGTAGAATAAATGCTGTGGTCGTACCGGTTCATATACTAATGAGGAGTTCACCTTAGATGTAGTCTGCCCGGTACATTTGTGGAACAGTGGAACAGCATTAAACGGGACATGAGGTCCCAGTGGTCGCAACTATACTTTTTATTGCAATTTATCGTGGTACATTAAACTAACGAAGTGGCACACCAGGAACCAGCTGTATGAGATGAAAATTTTGAATGTGCCTTGACGGGAAATACAATGGTAAAATACATGCTCAACGTTATGTTATACAGATGGTGCTCCTAAGCAACGTCTCAGTATATATATTTATACTACGAAATAGGGCCAGTAGAAAGAATATATTTATTAATTTATTTTAGATGTAGTGCAACTCTACACGTAGATAAAGACTTGTACATGTAAATTATACATGTAAATAAACAGTTATAGCTGGAATGGGCACTGAACTCAAGATGGTATGCGAGAACAAAAATGCGCGTAATGACGCTTGCTTCCAGGCGACAAAAATGACTGATATACTAAAAGAAGCCAAACGAATTCGCTTGATTATTTACTAGGCAGTTCAGCGCGGAACGTCTTCAAAGAGTATAAATACAGCCTGGTAAATAATCGCGCTGAGACAGTAAGTGTGTTTGAAAATATCTGTGCGTGAATTAAAACGTGTCAGTCATTCAAATTAAGTGTTTTGGTAATCCTGCACTCCAGTGTACAGAAGTTCTAGGAAGTTGTGTGATAGGTGACATGATGAGTTACAGTTGCACAGAATGAGCTCATAGCTGCGATATCGCGATGCGTCGGCTCACATGCACTTAATATTTTATGTGCTACACAAGGTGCGTATCACCTGAACACATGGACAAACCTCTTTCCACGGTAATGATTGCGTTAATGTGGTAGCTCGAGAGCTGTCCAACCCAGACATCGCATCACCAGAACCATTAAACTTCAAGGGAACGCTACAACATTACCGACAAAAGTGGATGTACTTTACGCCATCACACACATAACTCAATCAGAATGTAGTTGTTGCGCGGGGGGCAGCGTGATACTTATTGATACCCCTGTCTTCTCATCCTTTATAAATTAATAATATCTGGGGTTTTACATCCCAAAACCCCGATATGATTATGAGAGACGCCATAGTGGAGGGCTCCGGAAATTTTGACCATCTGGTGTTTTTTTAACGTGCACTGACATCCTTCTCATCCTTTACTTCTTACACCCCACACAATATCCCTCATAAGACCCCTACTGTGGATCAAAGGCAGCGGCGTATCACTGCACCTGGGAATACCCACACCCACCGGGCTACCCCCATCACGCTCACATGCTCCCGGAATACTGCGCTAACCAGCTCAGAGCCCCCCAGCGGGCACGTGAAGTGGCATGAACCAATGTGGCCTCTACGCCTGTGTACTCTCGTGATCGCCGCCTTAACTCGGAGTAGACCAAAATTAGTATGGCAGGGTAACACGGCTTGACGAATATGTCTGGCTGGTCATGACGTGAATAACATGAAAATCCCGTCGTGTGCGTCATCAAACCCTCCAGACACGTGTGGCACAACTACCCGTATAGCACGGCCCGCGGTATGCGGGTATGTGCCACAGCTGGTGGGGAGTTCAGGTTAACACCTATCCACATTTGGAAAGTTTGCATCACATAAACCCCAATGTATATGTGAACCAATGTCCGTGGTGCGAGTCGAGATCCGACGTTGCAACACGTCACTTGGGCAATGTCGGAGCAAACCTGTGGAGGCACAGTCACCTCTGATACTCACGATGCTGGGGGAGCCTTGGGAGGCCGTCCTCGCCCGAACTGACCTGCAGACCCAAAGGGGTCTCCTGGATCAAGCCGGGCGAGCAGCGGCGGCCACTGGTGTCCTGGAATGGGGAAACCACCCTTGACATTTGCCCCTCCCATTTCTTTCTTTTTTTTTCTTTTTTTTTAAATTAATAAACGTTGTATCATCATCATCATATCTACCCAAGAACGGCTAGAACAGACATTGCTGATTTAAATGCAAGAGCGTTAGGAAAAACTGACGTAGGCAACGTTATGTTGATCCGACGAATGCAAAGTATAAACATCAGGGTCCCAGAGCGAATCGAACCCAAGGATGTTGCATGGCCATCAAGTGTTCGACCACAAAGCCGCGCCAGGTCTCGAAGCTACCTTAAATAAAGATCCTAAGTAGGCGTCACGTTCGTGAAACGTCACTTGTGATTGCAGTGATGGCTATCTAAATTTACAAACAATTAGTGTTGTGCTACTATGATACAGGCATTAGTGTTGTGCTACTATGATACGTTGCACAAGCCAGGGCTACCATACACGCAAGCACAAGCGCTACATATGAGCTTTTCGCTGCTGGTGTTGGTAATACCCACGCTGCTGTTGGCATCGTGACGCAACTGTAAACTGATTATATAAAACATATGTGACTGTTCAAGATAGCTCCGTGCGTACAACATTTGTACATATATTTAGCGTTATGTCGTAACGTTTCGCTCAATAAAAATTATGACAGCCTCGCACGAGAGGTGCCAAGCGTAAAGGAAGTGTGGGGCTGGGCAGCCTTCTTTCTTTTTTTTTCTTTCCTCCTCCTTTTCTTTCTTTATCCGTTTTTTTTTCGTCCCCTTTGTCAGTTTCTTTCACTCTCTAGCTCCTTTCTTTCTTCCTATTTTTTTCCTTTCAGTCCCCGTCTTTCTGTTTCTCGCTGGCTTTCTTTTATTTATACGTTTATACGTGGTTTTGCCTGCGTTACGCCAAGCGACGACAGCATAAGACAGCGAACGATTTTCCGGGCTCCTGAAGTGCTCAGCGCCGATTATCATCATCAGGGCGCTAGAAGAACAAGATGAAGAAAACTTCTCCTTGGCGTGAGCGCGCGCTAAATATGCTACAGATGGCTATTGTTTTCGTGGTTTTGCCTGCGTTAGGCCAAGCTACGACAGCATACGATGAAAGCATACGACAGCATACGAAAGCCCAAGTCCCTAAAGTTCTCCGCACTTAAAAATTACACCACAGTCACCTTCCCTCCGCGTGCTTCGCATAACATCGATGCTCATAGTACGTGGAATCTGCTGAATTTTTTTGATAAATTTCCGCTGAAAATGTACTTTAGCATATTGAAATATTCAACCCTTTTTTGCCCATTTGTACATAGAGCTGTCATCACAAAAATAAAATAAAAAAAAAACAAAACAAAAAACGTTCGATATTGCTAGAATTATTGCAAGGCGATCAAGTTGCAAAAAGGAATGAAGGCTATTAAGTGATCCGAATGAGCATACTTCCACGAGTAATTAAAATTTTTTGACGCTTCTTCCCAAATACAACCCCAACACATACCCAAATCATCCACGACGATTTGTGCGCATACATTTGCTTTCACACAATTTGAATAGGGGAGTAACTGTCATACATCTTTTTTGTAGCTTCGCCGTAAAACATGCTGGATTACTTCTTGACCACTGATAACCCTTGAACTTTTTGCCTGCCTGTGGTTTTCCGTAAAGTGGAGTTGCCGCTCCAAGAACTCTTTTCTATATGTTTTCAAGCATGTGGGCAGCCACGTTGTAGGTTGGTTGGCGCGTTTCGCATATCCTTGGATAGGTAGAGAAATTCCTATGTACCCGTGATGGTAATGCATGGACGCGGGGTGTCATGGAGTCAGGTTTCGACTAGGGATCTTGTCTTTTTCAAGTCAGTTGAAGACTTAAAGGAGTCAAGACCACTCATCGAAACGCTAGCTCCAGCGACACCCCCCTGTTCAAGAGTTTTTCATCTTTTCAGGGCTCTTTCTTCGCCTGAAATTCCGAGATATGCTGGTGTGGTTCGTATGACGTCCCGCCTATTTCAAGCGCAATTTCAGTGTAGTCATGTAGTAACTAGTCCCAGAGCACACATGATAAAGCATATATAAGCTAATGTGAAAGGCAATAAGGATATGGCCGCTGCGGATCTGAGGAGTAGGACATTGCTTTGACAATCACAGCTTATCTGAGCAAAACTAGCAATGATAGGTGGCGGGAGATCCGAGTGGAGCGGCAGAAGGCACCGCATGGGCACTTTGGCATTCGTTTCAACAATATTTCAGTGTGGTGCATTCACTTCTGTACTAGTTCTGCACGAGCTCACAGATAGGCAGTACTTGTAACGAACATTTCAGGTGACTCGAACATGCCCTTCAGTTAAGGCCTATGTTTACGATTACAAGGGCGTCACAATTATTTCGAGTCTCTCTCTATACCATTCGTCACAAATGCATCGCGTCCTTGGTGCGTGCAATAGCATACATCTGTTTAGTATTCATGCCTGGCCCATCTTGAAAACCAACTTCAAGATATCTTAGTCTTATTGCTGTTCACTTTTTTCTTCATTTTCAGCGAACAAAACACCCAAACCGCTATGCAGCCTGAAACCAGTACCGGAACGATGCTTGGTCACAAGGCATCGTTGGTACTTCGATCAACATAAAAACATGTGTTTTCGTTTTGCTAAAGGTAAATGTGCGAAAAATAGCAACGGCTTCAAATCATTGCGAAAGTGCATGGAAAGGTGTAGCTGTAAGTACGCCAAGTTTTTTTTTTAATCCGTCGATCCAATTTTCTCCACGCAAACTGTTTTATTTTCACATAGAACTTTTCAAAAAAACCGATTATGAATATAAATTTCAGTGTTGTAAAACACCGTGTGGCCTCACGTTTACGGCGAAAACAATTATTAGAAAAAAAGAAAACTCAAAAAAGTAAGGATATGCACACCGGAGTGTTATAAAAAGCGGCAACATGAAATGTTTTAGAGCACAAGAACAAAAAATTGGCCGCGTATCTGCGTGCTTCGCTGCAAATGTCGTCGAAAGACGATAGTCTTGTGCCGGCCGTACTACTATGTTTTGCCTTGCCTCAGACAGCGCCTGCTCTACTTTGAATTGACCGCATCTGGCTGGCATTGATAAAATAGAGGAGGCGCTGCGCGAGATATGGACGCCATTGAAAAGCATGAGCTTGTGCTGAACCAAGGGCAATTACATCGTGACCAAGGGCCACTGCCAGCGGCAGCACCTTATCGTCAGCACAGGGCTTTTTCGCGCAAATCGTCGCAGTTCGTGCACAGCGTCGCATTTTCAGCGCAGCCTAAAAAAACAGTAGGGTCTTTAGAATTGCGTACCTGTGTATTTTCCAATAAAAGAACAGACGACCTGACACTTACATATTAATGTTGCGCCTCAGGTATGCGTAGTATTTGCTTTTTGATCGAATATGTTCACAAGTATGAACGCAAACACCACTTCAAGATGGCTGGGCGTTCAGAAAGTGGTTAAACTTTGGCCTGAGTAGCTGAATCGGGTTACATACAGACAGACAGACAGACAGACAGACAGACAGACAGACAGACAGACAGAAAGGCAGACAAAAATTTTTGCGTTGAAGTATTCCCAAGAAAGACTATCGTCTTTAAAAGGATACGCTCACCCCACAGAAATATCATAAATTTAACACATACAACAAGGTAGCTGCTTGGGCTGGTTGGTACTGCATTTTTTTAAAGGAAAACCCTTATTTTGTGCGCAAGACATTTCAGGCAATATGAACAGGATAGGACAGAGCGCACAATCCTGTCCTGTTCATTTTTCCTGAAACGTCTTGCGCACAAAATAAGGGTTTTCCTTTAAAAAAATTAACACATACACGTCTCAGAAAACCAATTCGTTTACGAATGTTAGGTCAGGTGAATCAGCCTATCAGAACCAGCCGTTTGTGACCGATTACTTGCCGGCAAACCACTAAACCCACAATGACTGTAGCTGCACAACTAGTTGGTCAATTTATGCGACAATAATTTTGAACGCAATAATTAGTAGTTTTAATTGCGGGGATAGGTTAAGCCAGTCTGTCGGTGTTGACGTTGGTAAACAATTTTTTTGGCGTGTGAGTGTTTTATTCTCGCATATACAGGAATTATGGAAGTGAATTTCGAGGGCTCGTTTATTTGTCACAATCTTAATGAGAAAGCAGCAGATAATGAATTCACTGAAGGTATAGGGGACGTTAATTTATAGGGGACGTTAGGGATTGCTATATATATATATATATATATATATATATATATATATATATATATATATATATAGGAAGAAGGTATAAGTATTTTATAAAGGTGTTTAACCGCACTGAATTGAACCAACGTCATGCGGTCTGCCGTCATGTGGCCCTTTTTAGGGTATTTTTACATTGCGCTTTTGTAGTTGATTGAGTATGATCAATTATGCAAGAGCTTTATTATTTACTTGAGCGCTACATGCTTTGGTTGCATTGCAGATGACAAGCCAGAATGACTGATCCAATGTTTTTGTGGCCAACGTACATGCTATGTGCTCATCTTTTCAGGCGTTTAAAAAATCCCACAGATTCTGAAATAACAGCACGTGACTAAACAATGCGCTACCGGACTGCAAATTTCTCAGCCGTGCTTCGAGCGAAACAACGGGTACGCGGACAATCAACCTATCACCTGTGAGGGGCGACAGCGCTTCCTTGAAGAGCGCGGCTCTAAAAAATGCTGTGGCACTAGGAAGCCGTTGCTTAGACCAATGGCCGATCATATCAGCTCGGTCCCCACACTGTTCGTTTCGCTCAAACCATGTTTTAGAACGCTGTACTACGGTAGTGTGTACAAACAACTTCTTTATTTATACCGCCCGTGTTTCTTACACAGATTACTGGGGTTTACATACTTCGGTGACGCTTGAGGGACACAGTAGACATAGAAGTATTCGGATAGGGTAGGCAACCATAGAAAGAAGCCATTAGTGCTGTTCATGTGAAACATTGTATTTATGAATACGATGATACTTGTCTCCCCTCCCAAAAATAATATTTGTGGCACTCACAATAATTTGCCTTTATGTTCCAGACTTCCTGCCGACAACTGTTTCCAATAGCACAACTGTAAACAAAGGTGCCGAATAGAATCTGTCAAGTAATCAGCGATTTGAAGCAGCCCCCTCTATGTGCTAAAATTTCCGAAAGGCTGCGATATAAGGCATGAAATAAAGAACGATTTTCTTTAGTATCTGTAAAACAGTGCGTCACGCAGACTTAAAAATACCTCGCTGTGCAATTGCAGTATTAGAATACTTGCATTGACTATATTCCGCGAATCAGCACGGTGGAATATCGTTAGGATTCCATTCATTTTCCGGGGCATTATTTAGTGCATTATTTAGATGGTGCAGAATTTCGCTGTAATTATCACACGTAAAACAGAATCCAGTGGCCGGAGAACTTAGGAACCACTGCCAAAGATGGAGGCTGCAAGAAGGTCCATATGTGGATGGATACTGTTGAAGTACTGTGTTTTCTGGCTTGCGATGTCAAAAAACGGTGTTTTGTCGAAGGTGAGAGTGTCCTTACTGCCGAGTGCATTATTTTGGTTGTCGCAAAGAACAAGGTCGATGATGAAATAAATGTTGTTGCATTGTTCGTGTAAACGTCGGGCGTTAATTCGGACAAACAAGAAATCCCAGTGAGGCTGGCGAAGCATTTATACTGAGCCTGTGATTTTTGGTAGTCAGTACTTCTGCGCTGCTGCCTTTTCAGCGAAGTGTAAACACGTATCAGCCGTTCTCATCCACTGCAAGGTAAGTGCTGCTGCGCTGTCACAGGCCGTGTCAGTCAACAGTGCAGAGTAACTGTTCGGCGTTGTTTTGTTGGTAGGTGGGCTAAAGCAGTGGGCGATTGCCAGTGGGCATCTTTTGTCAAATGCCGATTGCCTAAAGGCATCACGGTGACTCGTCAATATTTTGGAGCGACTTAATGAGTCGATTAGCTTTCCTTGTCCTTGAATATGCTCAAATCCGAAGAATGAAGTGGTTACGGTAGACTTACCGAAATAGCAAGGTTTTATGTTGCATATTGAGCATGGTAACTCGCATCAAAAAGATACGAGAAGATGCCCGCGTACCATGCGATGTGAGAACCCCAGCTGGTCAAGATTATCTGAAGCTCTTCACTACGGTGACCTTCATAGCTTGAGTCGGCTCGGGAAGGCCCCATAAACCAATTATGATTCATTCCAACTGTGTTATACATATCCATAGGATTCATTCATGTCTCTCGAGGAGTGCAACAGATTTGTAACAACGAAGCTGTTTAAGCTATCGTTAACTTGCGCTCTGTCTCGCAACACTTCTCAGGTGGGCATGTGCCACAGAAATTGGGTAAGTCCCACTACCGTGTACCGCAGGTACGAGTGTCAAACGAAAACTCAGCTCGAGGAAGTGGAGCACGTGAAACACATGAAAGGTAGAGAGAGGAATAAACATATAAAAAGAAAGAGAAAGTAAAGGGAGATAGAGCAACAGAGAGATGAAAAGAAAGAAAAACAGAAAAATAGAGAGAAATGAAGAGAAGACATAAAGAGATAGAAAGATAGAGAAATGCATAGACAGAGAGCCAAAGAGACACAAATTGCGGATAGAAAGAATAGAGAGCAAGATTGCAAAACAAACACAAAAAAAAGTACAGAAAGCAGCAGAGATAGGATGAAAGAGGAGGTGATAGACACAGGGAGAGAGAGGAAGAAATAGAAAAAAGTGAAAGAAAGCCCAAAAGAGCGAGACAAAGATAGAATTAGGTACACAGAGAAAGAAAGAGATATAAGTAAACAGACACAAACACAGATAAAAACATAAAAAGAGAGATAAAGAGAAGAAGAAAGAAAAAAGAAGATAGCTATAACTAGGCAACTTGGATTATAGCAGCTGGTCATCTTAGTCAGCATTGCAGGGCCTGTGGCTGTGCACCTTCACTTGAAAACAGCATCGTCATTGGCACTAGCAGCAATAAGAGAGCCCGCGAGATTATTGAGGCAGTGGAAATCGCGAAAGGGGGAGATTCTTGAATCATCACAGCATCTATTTACCTAACGGAAAAAGAGTTTGTATTATTAAGCAAACAAACCGCAATGGCGTGGCTCTGCACGTGTCAACATGTAGAATTTCCCTAGCTATAATCATTCTGTTAACGCCCCCAGTTATCGTCTCATTTGATTGCTTTCTCGGCCCAGCCAGGTGTCTTGGTGCTTGCGCACTGTTCATCGTATAAATGTTCTGCCTCTGTTTAATACACATTTTGTTGGAAGTAAGCGCAACGTCCTGTCATCACTTTCGTTGTCCGTGCCTTTTTTTAGGGGCGAAGCTCCTTAGGGTGTGGGTCTGTCCCTCCTCTGTAGTTGTTGTAGTAGTAGTTGTAATAGGTAGGTAGGTAGATAGCCACGTATAGTGGAATGTACCCACTCCACGTGATAAAGATGACGACGATGACGCAGTATAGTGGAATGTACCCACTACACGTGATAACGATGAAGTATAAGTGCGTTCCAGTATAGTGGAATGTACCCACTACACTTGATAACGATAACGATGACGCTGATGACCATGAAGTATAAGCGCGTTCCTCTGTAGTAGTAGTAGTAGTTGTAGTAGGTAGGTAGCCACGTATAGTGGAATGTACCCACTCCACGCGATGAAGATGACGATGACGCAGTATAGTGGAATGTACCCACTACACGTGATAACGATGACGATGACGCTGATGATCATGAAGTATAAGCGCGTTCCAGACCACACATTTTCTTTCTGCCATGGATGAAAACGATCGACCTTCGCCCACTCATCACCATTCACTGCGTGGATATGGCGTGATTTTTTTAGTAATAATATCTGGGGTTTTACGTCCCAAAACCACGATATGATATGATATATGCCGTAGTAGAGGGCCATGGAAATTTTGAATATCTGATGTTCTTTAACGTGCACTCACATCGCGCAGTACACGGGCCTCTACCATTTCGCCTCCACCGAAATGCGGCTGCCGCGGCCGGGATCGAACCCGCGACCTTCGGGTCAGTAGCCGAGCACCTTAGCAACTGATCCACCGTGGTGGACATGTCTTTTTTGTATGCCAGAAGTTTCGTAAGGTAACAAGATTTTACAATATTACACTTTTAGCCTGTTCATTTTTTTATATGCTGATTTTCAAACATATAAGTGCAGTGCAAATGTGCCTGTGCAGAATCTCTAAACATGTGATGCAACTTAAGATAATGTCCTCTTATTTAACGTCTACTTCGCACTAGCGCTTCTTAGAAAAAGATAAAAATTGAGGATGCGTTTTCCTACTTATT
The DNA here is from genome assembly GCA_030522465.1 of Rhipicephalus appendiculatus. Taxonomy (NCBI): domain Eukaryota; kingdom Metazoa; phylum Arthropoda; class Arachnida; order Ixodida; family Ixodidae; genus Rhipicephalus; species Rhipicephalus appendiculatus. Next base: position 46,057 of record JALIZH010007671.1, read on the forward strand.
TATTTATTTACAAATACTGCTCTCTCGATAGACGAGACATAGCAGGAGTGGGTACGTCAGTTAGTAAATAAACAGCAATGATACAATGTATATTAAAAGAATCACAATATGTATTTCGGCAATTCTTCCACTAAATTTTCATGCGGTTTTTCCGGCAATGAACCATCTAGGCTGTTCCAAATGTCGACAACGCTTGAAAAAAAGCTATGTTTAAAACAATTCACAAATGGCGGAAAAAGAACAGTATTAAATGGGTGGGATCGGTTGGTGGCACGCCTAGTGAAATGAAAGAAATCGGAGCTTGAATGCAACTGCGGCCGCGTACAATCTTATGCAGAAAAGTGATACTCTCAAGCGAGCGTCGACGAACCAGGGGTTCTAACGATAAAGCGCATGCGTGAGTTGAAGGAGAAAAAATTGCGATCATATCGGCGGAAAATGAACCGTATTGTTTTCTTTTGTATGGCCTCAAGCTTATATATGTCAAGTGCAGTGAAGGGTGGCCACACCACCGAGGCGTACTCTAGTAACGGCCTGACGAGGGATTGATAAGCAGTTAATTTACAGTCCCTGGTAGAGTGCGTGAGGGTTCGTTTTAAGTATGCCAATAGTGACCTAGCGCAAATGCTTTCAATGTAAAAGTGCCCCTTTATATTTTGTGTAAAGGAAATTCCAAAATATTTGAAGGTATTCACAGAATTGACGTAATGCCTATTGTAACTATAAATGAAGCCTCGAGGCCGCTTTTTGTTAGTAAATATTATTTGTACAGTCTTTTGGTAATTGATACTCATTTGCCACGCGCTGCTCCAACCACAAAAGGTCGAAAATACATAATTAAGACCGTCTTCATCTCGTCTGTTAGTTACACTGGTGTAAAGCACGCAGTCGTTGGCGTACAATTGCAGCTTCACTGATGTCTTCGTAATGACCTGTGTGACATCGCTAATGTAAATAATGAACAATAGGCACCCAAGGACAGAGCCCTGCGGTCCTTGGGCCCCTATTTTCACTTGTCATCAACGCGAGCGTTACGAAAACCAGTGTTCGCGCTCATCGAGTGAGATGTGTTCGCGCTAGCTTCGTGTTGCAATACACCATGTTTGTAAGTATAGTTTATAATTCGCAGATGTTCATAGCAGCACATAGGTTCGTGAAAACTACGCACTCTTGTGCAGCTTCTTAATGTTTTATTATTGGTATCTGCTTTTTCCCCTTCGGGTGAAACTGTTGCTGTTTGTTGACATCAGAACGCACATTTGCGTATATGCTGAAGAGCTTCATTCCAGGTAGGAGTAGGAAGAAAAAGGCGTAAAAATCGAGAGGTCCGTGCAACGAGAAGTTTTCGCCTTGTCGCCCTTTTTTAGATAGGTAAACGCAATACTTTTCTGAAGCACTATCAAACACATTGCATTGCTCAATCCTTTTTTTAGGTTTATTTTCTTCCTTGGACCAGTGATTTCCAGTCTATATAGTATGTGTGTGTGTCCTTGCATTATATATGCACGTCAATCAGTCATCATGGAGACTTTTCACTTCTGTGTATATACCTCTTTAGTACGATAGCACCTATATGGACACTCTCAGCGAGCTTCTGCCTTCGTAGTCACCATCATGTCCCGTATACAGGGTGTTTCAAGAAATGTGTCCACTATTTTAAAAAAAAATCAGGAAAATGCGGCATTTGCTCGCTGTCTTCACAATTGCTTTTTCTGTAGCGGCAGGCATCTTAAGATGGTTGAAGACATGATTTGGGGCAGTAATTAAGAAAGTTAAATTAATTAACGTTTTAATTAGCGGAGTTAGGTGGTTAAGTCCAATGGGAGAATTGTCCTTCAGGCGAAGAACCCATTTCAGCTTTGAGATCTCGAAACAGCGGCCTCTGGGAATCATTGCGAAGTAATGAAATTCTCCCAAATTCAGCGGTTAAACCGAAACCGAAACGCGGAAGAGCGCAACTGCCATTTTCGTCTGAGACGTCCACATTGAGTGAACGTCATTATATCAACCATCAAATGACTTCTTGTTGTGACTGTGTGGGCTGCGCTTGCAGTAGTAGCACGCATGACGCACATACGTTAACGAACGGGGAAGAACTGCACCTCTGTAATCATTGTCTCGAACAGTGACGTCATTCTAGTCGTCTGCTTGTTGCGCTCATCGGTGCTTGGGTTTCGGTTTCACCATTGAATTTGCCTCAATTTCATTACGCCACAATAATTAATAGAGGCCGCTTTTTCAAAATCTCAAAGCTGAAGTGGGCTCTCCGCATGAAGGACTTCAATTCTCCCATTGGATTTAACCACCTAACTCCGCTAATTAAAAAGTTAATTTATTTAACTTCCTAATTACAATCCCAAATAATGTCCTCAACCATCTTATGATGCCTGCCACTACAGAAAAAGCGATTGTGAAGACAGCGAGCAGATACCGCATTTTGCGGATTTTTTTATAAATAGTGGACATATCTTGAAACACCCTGTATGTATATGTACGTATATATAAATTAAAGCTGCAAAGAAAAATCAAGAAAGGATTTTCGAAGTGCGCCACCCGGATTCGACACTGTGAGCCCTCGCTCCGCAGCCTGCCACGTTACACAGCTCGGTCTCGTGACACTCGTTTTTTGGAATGCCCACGGCGAGCATTTACCGCTGGCTGTACGCAGATCTCGGAGGCACTTCGGCTTGTTCAGTACTACCCGCGATATGGTGCGAAGGCCGCGTTTTAAAGCAACGCTCTTAGATTTTCTTTCCACTGCTCCTGACACGCGCACTAAATAGTGGCCCATTTCTCGCAACCGGAGCTACAGCTCGGGACAGTGGGCTGGGTCAGAGGGGTCGCCGAAGCCCAGAAGTGTCCGGCCATCCAGAGGGCCCATCGTCGTCCTGCTTTGACTCCCCCCGCCCCCCCACACCCCCCTCACATGATTCATGAATCAATCATCAATCAAGTTGTTTACCTACCTACCTACCTACCTACCTACCTACCTACCTACCTACCTACCTACCTACCTACCTACCTACCTACCTACCTCCCTCCCTCCCTCCCTCCCTCCCTCCCTCTGTTACCATTCGCGATCTGGGACGCCGGGCAAGCGAAGCTTCCAACGCCACATGACGCAGGTGGCGCAGAGGGGTGACTCCACGTGCCGCAGTGTTCATCAAGGAGGCGCTGGCATAGTCGACACTTTAAATGCGCTGATCAAACTCGAAGAAGTAACAACTATGACATTTGTTAGTTCGTGTTCGTTTTGTTTACACCTGTGCGTTCTTTTTGAGCTTCCTTCTTTGTGTTTGAGCAGCATGGTGCGAGTGTCGAACTGTGACAGTTTATAGTTCGCGCTCGTGTTCTTTTTCGTGCGTCCGTTGCGCTTGACCGACGCTCCGCAAGTATCGAGTTGCTTCCTTTCCGTTAGTCGTGTGACTTGCTAATTTGTTGCTATCGCATTCATTGCTTCGTCCTTGCGGGGAAAGTGGGATTTTTTTTTCATCGTACATGATGCTGTTGCTGATCGAATATGAAGTGCTGAGAATGTTCGCGTTGTTTGGCATCGGGCGAACGAATCACTAATGTTCAAAAGTGGAGCTTTCTTGACGCTGATCATGCCTCGAAGTGGGCTTATCATGATTACCGGATTGTCAAGCTATATATTTGTATGCATACAAGGGATGAATTTTGCCGTAGGTATAAGACTAGGTGCGCTCCTGTCGAAAATCCCCCGACAGGGCATGGGACTGCCAACAAAAAGCACCACTAAGAAATTGCTTGCGAATTGCTTGTCAAGCCGCTTGATAGGCGCATGAGTGTTGTTTATAGTGAAAAGCTATCACAAAGCTCAGACATTCGTTGAACCTGTACAAAAAGAAAGGCGTACTTTTCAGCCTTTCTTCAAGATGCCTCATTGATTTTCAAATCAAGACACCGGAAATGAAGACTGCAATTGCAATAGAGGGTGTTAAGTAGAAACCGCAAATTAACAGATGAGCGGATGTGCATAACCAACATTGCTGTTGCTCTTACCTTTGTAATTATATTTGTAAACATTAATTCCTGTTTATTTCGGCTGAATTCCGTTCGCATATCATACCCATTTGAAGAATGAGCTTGGTAGAGGCTGACGAAAACGTCTTAATTTATTTGTTTTTTTGTAAGCCTACAAAAGAAAGCAAGGTCATCAATACGAAGAACAATGGTCCTTTATTCTAAGAGAGATATTGCTTTGCTGCTATGTAGATGAAACCCAGAGACTATTCCCAAGCCTTCGTTAAAAATGAAAATGTGGCGCCGGTGTATAGCTTTTCTTGCGTTTACTACATGCGTCCAAGGTAAGAGATTTAACTAGTGTGAAGTCAGTTCAAGGCATCCCAACTTTATACTGTCTTGTCCAGGGGACTGAAACTCTTTCTATAGATCTCGTAACAAATGAGCAAAGTATCGTTAACGCTTTCATCCTTCCAGCTTCTACGCTTTTTTATATGCATTGTCACCATGTCGAAGAAGTTGCCGCTCTTTCCGGTACGGCTGTTCCTGCCCCATCAAATCAGGGAGTTACCAACGTGATGGCGCCGTCTTTAAGGGCGTAAGCCGAAGTTATACAGTAAGCATATCCCCCCTAGTAGCAGCTTCACAAGAAGAGGAGGAGGGTGTTTTAGGTTGCAGGCGGATAGGTGTGCATGCAATTGAACTGTTCGGCTTCTTTCTTTTAGTTTATGTTGAAAACATGACCATTTTTAAAGTCTTTCCAGGAGATTGAACACATTCTATGCGGTGTATATCCCCTTCAGCGGTGGTGTGTACAATTGTACACACAAACTTCGGAGGCGCGTCACGCCCCGCGTGTGTCTTCAAATGGCTCGAAACGCAGTCTGCCCATTCGTGCAGGCTTTCTGAGTGTGGACAACTAGCGGTCATTTAACTTCACTGTGCTGCGTGTTGCTGCAGAGATTCACTTTACTGGAGACACTACCATGTTCGACGATCTTTCCAGAACCCACGTCAAAAGTATTTTTTGTTCTTGGCTCGAAATGAACGCAACCAAAAAACAAGTTGTACGTGTATTTTGGGCCTATTAATTCATTTTTTATGAAATAACTGAAGCTTACTGAGTACAGAATAATTAGATATGTAACTATATGCTAATCAAATTTAATTACTGGAGCTCACACAAAACAAAACATTCCTTCATTTCCTTTCCTCGAATGCAGTACTCAGTGACTGGGAATTATATCGTGTAAAGTTGGCACATTTGCAGACAGTGGGTCATAATTCGCGCCTCAAGGGGATATTCTCCTGATGACCTGTGGCTTTCTCGGTGTGCCTGGTGGTTTTTAGTGATTGCTTTAATAACAATAATTACTGAGGGCCAAATCCGCGTAGTGATTTTGAGGAGTGTGGTAGTTTGGGACACCGGATTTATTTCAGCCATCTGGGGCACTTTGACAAGCACTTAAATCTAAGTGCAAGGGTATTCTTCACATGTCGCCCTCAACGAAACTCCGTAGTCGTAGCTAGGAATCGAATCTGCGCCTTCGAGCTTAGTATCGCGACGTTACACGTGCAACGCCATCCCTGGGGCTGACGGCTTTCAGTAGGCCGCGTTTGCACATGAGATTCTATGTGAGCCAGTAAACTTCATTGCTTCAGCAGCGCCAAAAACTAAATGATTAACATCTTACTCCGATGCAAACTTGGGTGTTGTATCTCACGGAAGAATAGTATCATTCGTGAAGAGTGCAAAGCTTTTAGGTCGCATGCATTTAAGAATGAAGCGACCCCTGCTTCAACAGTGATCATTGGCTGTGATAGTGAAGCGGCGTAGATATGTTAAGTATATGTATGTTGGAATTTTACAGAGTCGGCAGCGACCATGCAAGAACGCTATCACTCAATACTACGCAATTGCATTCAACCACGTCCCACCACTTACTGCAAGCCATTAGAAAATGCATGGTACTTTAAAAACGGAGGCTGTAGAAAAGCAGATCCCAGTGTTTGTGGCGGAGGCAAAAACATCTTTTCGAGTCAACAGGAGTGTCTGAGGGAATGCAAATGTAAGCAAACAAGCTTTCGTGACCGTTTGACTCAGCTGTCCCTACAGGATCCCTTGTTTGTCGTGCCCGTAGGATGTTTATTTATTTATTTATTTATTTATTTATTTATTTATTTATTTATTTATTTATTTAACGTATCCTGAGTGCCGATGCGGCGTTATAGAGGGTAGTGGTTACAAGGAAACGAGTCAATACAGCAAAACAGGAACGTGTACAAAACTAATGCGATCTACGCTTGACTTCTTTTTTTCATTTTTCCCTTTTTGCAATCTCTGCCGGTATTTTTTATTCAATTTTTTCTGTTTGCTGTTGCTGTATTTTGACGCACGTCAATGTTAGTTACGTGTCACTCTTGGATGCTTTATTATGTATGTGTATTGGTGTTAATGGCTTGTCACTATTCTGCATTTTTTCTGGATTTTATTACGTTTGGTATCTGTATCTTAAATATCATTATATCCCCCCCTACACTAATGCCCCATGAGGGCACTGTAGGTACTGTACCTAAATAAATAAATAAATAAATAAATAAATAAATAAATAAATAAATAAATAAATAAATGAAGAAGGAAAGAAAGGAAGAAATGGCATCTAGATATACAACGTTAGCTGTCACGTTCGTAGATGCAGGCTAAGCAACGTGACGAAAAGGGTTCCTGTACTTATGCAATGTTAGCTACGACTTTCATGAATAACTGGTAATCAGCGATGGAGAATGTTGAGGCAGGAAGGCGATTCCACTCAATCGAAGTGTGCCATGCAAATTATTGCAACAAGCCGTTCGATCTGCATCATGAAAGGCCGAACAAATGTATATGGTCTATTCTGTGTGATGCATACGGAGGCAGAGAGATGGGTTTATTGCGTTGTTACTGCCGATGAAGTTACTTAGGAAAAAGCATAGACGGAACATTTTGCGACATGATGACAAAGAAGGCATGTCAAGACTAGACTTCATGGCACTGATACTCGCGGTCCTGCGATAGTTAGAAGAAATCAGATGGGTGACAAGTTATTATGAACCATTTCCAATGACTGCTTAAGACTTAATTGACCTACTTTCCTGATTGATGCGGCATACTCAACTTTTGGGCGCATTCGGGTTAGGTGTCGCCGGAGTGTCCCACAGCGCAAAGGTAATGAACGACGAATTAATCACAGGGAGTGGGGCGGGGGCTGGTTAGGCATGGTGGTCTGTGGCTACCCATCTGACATTTCTATTTGGCAGACTGTTTATATCTGCGAACTGCATAATTACGCGATAGTACGAGCGTAATTCCGCGCTATTACATATACCGTTAATAGGCTTGCCGTCGTTGTCAATGGGCCGCAAAAACACCTACCACCGCAAGAACACCTACAAGAGCCGTACGCATGACAGTGTCATCATTGTGTGTACTACAGCCCTAGACTCAGGTTATAGCAGAAGTGGCAATTGCAATATTGCGTAAGGATGACCATGGGTAAAGAAGTTGGAGCAAGTAGCACACGTAAAGGCATGCACCCAAAAAGCAAAGAAACATACCGTATACAGAGCATGTCACATGTTTAAAAAAGTCACAGTTTCGCCGCAAGGGCGAAGTAATGAATGCGATAGCAAGAAATTGGAATGTCACAGGAGGATCGATGAGCAGCTCGATACCTGCACCTTCCCGCTGATGCACAAAAAAGGACGCTCGAAAAGGAGGCGCAGGTATACACAGGACAAGCGTGAACTAACAACTGTCACAGATGTTACGCCTTTGCGTTTGAACAACGCGCTGCAAGTTTCGACAACGCAGAACCCGACACTCTTAGATAGTTCTTCTTCTTTTAAAGTGCGTCTTCCCGTGCGTCTTCTGCCACGCGGTGACGTGTGACGCAAGGTGTGCGTGGTGTTCTTTTTTTTTTTCGTTCTAGATCACGACTGGGTACAGAAAGGGGCCGCTTTTTCGTGCGCGTCTCAAGCGCATTGGTGGTGGTGAAAACTTTATTCAGTTTTAAAGTTGAAAGAAAATGTAAGAGCGTTGCGTGTTAGAAAACACGCTCAACAAACGCGCGCTAACATACCACAAGCCTTCGTGACTTCTAATGTAACTCAGGAAGCACAGCAAGTTTTTGTTGACATTGCGTGTGTATGAATGTGTACGTTTAATTCCAAGGGCTCTGCTTCCCAATGTGTTCTATCGTGAAGTCAGCAGTGTTTAGATCGCAAGACAAATGGCTGAGTTAAAAAGAATGGACAGTGTTGAACGGTCTCCTAACAGTAGATTTTGAAATGCACACTGTTGGTCATTGTTATTAGGATGAAATAGTCGTTACTGAATGTGGCATCTCCGTCTGCCACTTTGTCTCATAGAATGCACTAAGATAAAATTATAGAATCAAAACCGCCGTGGTTTTCACACGTTGACTGATTACGCACAGTTCGCTTCATGCAGGTGTTCTTACAATAACAGTCGCCGCGATGTATTTCACGTTCTTTCCTTTATTTCGTACACTCTAAGGCAAAGGGGTGTTAAAAGGGTGTGCCGTTCGTCCTCTTGGGAACTAATGGGGCTGCCACAACCATTAGTCCCTTTAAGGACTAATGGCACCGGGTCTAACAGTTAGTCCCCTCAAGAGACTAACATTTAGTCCCCATATTTACACCTTCGCGGGCAACCGTTAGTCCCCACAATTGCTCCTCAATGGACTAACATTTAGTCCTCACATTTACACCTTAGCGGGCAACCGTTAGTCCCCACAATTGCACCTCAATGGACTAACATTTAGTCCTCACATTTACACCTTAGCGGGCAACCGTTAGGCCCCACAGTTGCACCTCAATGGACTAACATTTAGTCCTCACATTTACACCTTAGCGGGCAACCGTTAGGCCCCACAGTTGCACCTCAATGGACTAACATTTAGTCCTCACATTTACCCCTTACCGGTCAACCGTTAGTCCCCACAGTTGCACTTCACCGGACGAACGGTTGGTCCACTCAAATGCTCCACTGGGATGAACTTTTTATCTTCAGTTCAAATGATGCGTTAATCCACAGGGATGAATTTGCACAGTTACTCTCTGCAAGGCTTAATACTTTTTCTCGCGTGTTTTTTTCCGCAGTGAGCAACAAATGGCGTGGAAAAGAACACGCGAAAAAAATATTTAGTCATGCTTGTTTCACTGCTTTCGCAGTCAATGCCACAACGAAAGACAAAAGTGAGACAATGAAATGTTTTATTTTTCGATATACATGTAAAGCTTTGCATTCTTTCAGTGAATTCGCTGCCAGATGTCAAATTCAGGTCCAGCCGCGTTGTCATATCTCGTACAGTCGTCTTTGTGAAGCTGCTCCAACGGAAGCGATAGATGACTGGCATTGCACGCACCAGCGCACGCAGCCTTCTGCACGTATAGTGGACAACGTCTGCACAAAAGGATTGCAAATAGTCACATGTGACAGTGAGGAAGATACACGCACATGGCAAATACGTGCAAGGTGAAATAAATACGCACGTCTAAAATATGGCATGCAAATATTTCCACTGCGATGTCATACATAATCAAAAACGCATTTCGAGTCACATAGCGCAACAGCTCAAGTGCGGCAGCCGTAGCCATCATGCCTAGGCGCCGCGACCGCCAAGCCGCCAACGAGTCAGCGAGTTCTCTTCGAGCGGCGTCGTATACAGCTTGAGCAAGCGAACGCGGGGCAGAGGAGTGAGCGAACGCGGAACCGCCGCCACGACCGGCGCAGAGCTGCTTTCGAGCGAGCGCCGCGGAAGCCGACGGTATAATGGCGACAAATTTCCACAAAGTTCCTGAATCGAGCGGCAGAGTACAACGAGCGAACGCGGGGGCCGCCACCACGAACGGCGCAGAGCTGCTTTCGAGCGAGCGCCGCGGAAGCCGACGGTATAATGGCGACAAATTTCCACAAAGTTCCTGAATCGAGCGGCAGAGTACAACGAGCGAACGCGGGGGCCGCCACCACGAACGGCGCAGAGCTGCTTTCGAGCGAGCGCCGCGGAAGCCGACGGTATAATGGCGACAAATTTCCACAAAGTTCCTGAATCGAGCGGCAGAGTACAACGAGCGAACGCGGGGGCCGCCACCACGAACGGCGCAGAGCTGCTTTCGAGCGAGCGCCGCGGAAGCCGACGGTATAATGGCGACAAATTTCCACAAAGTTCCTGAATCGAGCGGCAGAGTACAACGAGCGAACGCGGGGGCCGCCACCACGAACGGCGCAGAGCTGCTTTCGAGCGAGCGCCGCGGAAGCCGACGGTATAATGGCGACAAATTTCCACAAAGTTCCTGAATCGAGCGGCAGAGTACAACGAGCGAACGCGGGGGCCGCCACCACGAACGGCGCAGAGCTGCTTTCGAGCGAGCGCCGCGGAAGCCGACGGTATAATGGCGACAAATTTCCACAAAGTTCCTGAATCGAGCGGCAGAGTACAACGAGCGAACGCGGGGGCCGCCACCACGAACGGCGCAGAGCTGCTTTCGAGCGAGCGCCGCGGAAGCCGACGGTATAATGGCGACAAATTTCCACAAAGTTCCTGAATCGAGCGGCAGAGTACAACGAGCGAACGCGGGGGGCCGCCGCCACGACCGGCGCAGAGCTGCTTTCGAGCGAGCGCCGCGGAAGCCGACGGTATAATGGCGACAAATTTCCACAAAGTTCCTGAATCGAGCGGCAGAGTACAACGAGCGAACGCGGGGGCCGCCGCCACGACCGGCGCAGAGCTGCTTTCGAGCGAGCGCCGCGGAAGCCGACGGTATAATGGCGACAAATTTCCACAAAGTTCCTGAATCGAGCGGCAGAGTACAACGAGCGAACGCGGGGGCCGCCACCACGAACGGCGCTGAGCTGCTTGGGACCAATTGACGGGGAAGCCAACGGTAATGGCGAACACTGTCCACGGAGTTCCGAAGCACAACTAAAATCGGCTAGCTAAAGCACCCGCCAGCTGCCGGTGCACTTCAAGCACGCGACATACAACTGAGCTCGCTGACGGCAACCGCAATGCGTTTTGGACGAGTCGCACCGCAGCGGCGAGGTCTCTGCCCAATATAGCGAGCCCGCAGCTCATCACCGCGGCGAGAGCGTCCAGGCGGCCGACGGCAATGGCGCCCAATTTTCAGTCAGTCACAAAGCACAGGCGAGCGGACGCCGAAGCCGACCTTCGGGGTGCATTTCGTGCGCGCGATATATACAACACGATCGATCCCGTTGCCAACTAGCGCGATGCGCTTCGCGCAAGTGACAGGTACGGGAAAATAAAGTATGATCACTTACTTGTGAAATAATCTAGCACCAATTTCTGCCCAGAGTCAGATTGAATTGATGGATCGGATAGGCCTATGTCTTTTCGGCCGCCATTCCCAGCCGGTGTCGACGCAGTGCCGTTGCTACGCCAGCGCACCGGGGCTGGAAAAAGACAGCGCGGCGTCGTGGCGTGTCGAGACCAGCTCCAAACTTCATGGGTGCGGCGAAACGTAAAAGGTAAAAGCAGCACCTCACGCTCATCCACGCATATGCGGCATACGTGTTTATCCAAGGCACCGCGGCGTAGTTTCTAAATCGTCGAACTCTCCGAGCGCGACACAACCGCCAACGCGCCTCCATGAAAACAAGTGAGAAGACTGACCAAGCGCGAGGAGGACGGTTAGTTTCCTTGACAACGGTTTGCACACGGAACGTATCTCCCGCGCGGTTCATCCCTTTGGTGCCTTTGGAGACTAACTGGTTTGCGCACGGCACGCATCCCTCTGGGGTTACTCCTCAACGGTCTATCCGTTCATCGCGCGCGCCTATTGGGCTCCGTTACTCCTCTTTCGGGTAATATTGCCTTAGAGTGTAGCAAGGTTTCTGACACTGCATGTTTGATGTCTTTAGGAAGCTCATAAGGGCTTACGGGTGAGCTGCCCGTTTTTGAAAGTCGCGTGCTACGTGTCACCATCTGGCAAAAGAGTCGCTACGCGTGGTGCTTGGTTGCACCCGCGTAAATAGTGAATCAGTAGGACGGGGGATTAAGCGCCGCTGTTGCCTAGTTGCCGAGCACCGCACTTAAAATGCGGAGGTCGTGAGTAGGGTCCCCACCCATAACAAGTAGTGCTTTCTTCCAGTTTTATTGTCTTTTACTTTACACTCAATAATTGTCAATCATATACTACTAATTATGCGCTGTACCCTATTCTTGGCTGCATAGTTAGTTGGAATCGCATTATTGTGTTTGATATAAAATATGCCCATCCACCCATTTCCCCTTCATTGACCCGACCAAATGTGATAAGCAGAGTTAATAATAATGATATCTGGGGTTTAACGTCCAAAAACCACGATATGATTATGAGAGATGCCGTAGTGGAGGGCTCCGGAAATTTCGACCATCTGGCGTTCTTTAACGTGCACTGATATCGCACAGTAGACGGGCCTCTACCATTTCATCTCCATCGAAATGCGACAGCCGCGGCCGAACCCGCGACCTTCGGGTCAGCAGCTGAGCACCGTAGCCACTGTTCGACCGAGGCGGACGGATAAGCAGAGTTGTCTCTGCAAGAGAGTAGCTGGTGCCAGAAAAAGCTGCCCCTTAGGGTGGAAAGGGCAAGAACAGGAGCTGATAAAACCTGGTGTGTTGCATTGTATAAGTGTGATGTCATGAGCCACTAGTTCAAATTGTCGTGGAGCTTTACTTCTAGAGGGTGGCGTATGTCAGCCAAGTCTTGTTGATGAACGCATTATGCAGCTTCCTCGACGCTGTCATTTGGACCAGTTCAGCAGCGATTCGGAATTAACTGAAGTCGAAAGCTGTGTAATTTCTGAGAGCTTGGTGGAGAGTGCTCCGAATAACGAATTTCACATTTGCATCGTACGGTATGTGGGGTTGTATTTAACACACTATTATTAGCAAAATAATTGTTTAGGATGAAACGTATGGTACAGAAGTGCAGTAATAACTTCCCTCATATTGCGTTATAACTGGTAGTAGAAAAGCCAGATACGAAAATAATACTGAGGTGCAGACACACTACGTGGGCGATTTTTCTCGATTTATTTGACTCCTACCACTTGATGTAAATTCTCGAATAAATATCTGTCTTACAATAAAGGGCCCCTCACTAGCCTTTGAAAATACAAAAAAACGAGTGCGCGATTCTTTTCTGGCGTTTCTCATTTTTCTTGCGCACTTCCTGACGCAGGAACAGTGATTCCCGTAACGTTATTATGGTATATACACTCGATTGGTTCATATACGCAAAACATCAGATGTGAATTGTGTCGTACACTGCTTTGCTATGCAGCCGCCCGCTCGTTCTTCCTCGTCTCGTACGACTAGCGTGCGCGATGAAGTGATTTCACTTTAATTTGTGTTCCCGATCGCGAAAGCGGAGATAACAACGTGTAGCCACAAGTGCGAAATCTTGATAGGCTCAACGCTTAGTTAGTGCTGACATAGTACACGTACCTTTAATTAATAAGTGGTGCGGAGGAGATAGCGCCTGTAGGAGTAGTGGCGAAGGTGAGGAAGGAACCACTCCTTCGTCTTTGAACGTGGGGTGGTGAGGGGTTCTTTAAGAGTACTGTTTGTGTCTTCTAACCTTTCTTTACAGCTGGTAAAAAAGGAAACCGGCATCGCTGCATGAAACCACCCATCTTTGGCAGCTGTAATGCATTGCTTCAGACTTGGCGCTATGACAGTATGACTGGGAACTGCAAATTGCTCAACTACACAATCTGTAGCCTTGGCATTACAGAAACTGCGACAGAGGAGGCGTGTATTATTGCTTGCAAAGGTGAGTGTACCCCCGCATATGTCATTTTCAAGGAATTTCAGAGGGGGCCTGTCTATGGATTTGCCGGTTATTCTTTCTAACTTCACAGTTAACGCCAAAGGTACATAATAATACTGAGACATTTAGAAATATGTTGATGTTTTTTACTATTTGATATTCTGCTCTGAAGTATATAAAAATAGACATACTGTGCACATGCATGCCCTCCGCAGTGCGCATGTCACGTGCAGTGAGACCTATTGATGGTCTTTTTTCTTGAGTAACAATATGATAGAATCGAGCTTGTCCACTTCGACCACGTTGCTCCACTGATATTTGTTTTTGATCATGGGGACAGCCCATTAATATTACCATTCGACATCCTGAAGCCCGAACTCTGGTCAGAGATGAAAAATTTCCAAACTTTTTTTACGTTAGCAAGGTAGGTGTTTTCTTATGGTGCGCTGGTATTTTTGGTATGGTACCTGCGAAACAGAGAGAGAGAGAGAGAGGTTAAGTCAAAGGCATGGAGGTTAACCTGAAGAAAATTTTCGGTTTGCTACCCTGCACTGGGGAAGGGGGTAAGGGGGAATAGAAAGACAAGGAAGGGAAGAAAGAGATAGAAAAGAGATAGAAAAAAAATAAACCGCACACACACACACTCGAGCACAGGAGTGTCATAGCCGTTTAGCGAGTCCTGTTGACCGCAGAAACTTCAGCAACGCCTTTGTCCCCTTCCGGTTGGAAGCTGGAACGTTCCGGCACTCCAAAATTGATTGTTCGGAAAGCGGCTGGTCATCGAGACGTGCTAAGGCTGCTGAGAGCTGTTCTCTCTGGGAGCTGTAGTGCGGGCAATGACACAACACGTGCGCAATGGTTTCCTCGCGACCACAGTGATCACAAGCGGCACTGTCAGCCATTCCGATGCGGTGCGCAAAGCTGTTCGTGAATGACACCCCTAGCCATAGGCGACACAGGGTTGTTGTTTCTGATCGGGATAGTCCGAAAGGAACTTGAAGTTGAAATGACGGATCCAGACGGTGAAGGCGGGTATGCAGGAAACCGGACGTGTTCCACATTGAATGCATTACATCACGCGCGAGCGCGCGAATCTTGGATGCTGCATCAGTTCTAACTTCGAAATCATTGTTCCCACTCTAATGCTTATGCCTTCCGTAAATGCTATTCGAATATTAGCTCTGACGTGGTGCCAAGCCATTCCCGTTTCTAATGTTCTAATATTTTCGATACATAAATATTGCGTTCTAAAACCATGAAATTTTGTTTCGTAGAAAATGTATTGTCATGTGATAATCTACCAAATACAGGTTGCGTTACGTGCATAAATGATACTATTGAAATCGGCGAATCGTTTTTATGTCTCTGAAGAATAGGTTATCCACATTTAGGTGCAATAAAATATTGTCTATTGAGCTTGCTGACTTTTTTTAGAACTGCAAAATAGTTAGCTCTAAGGGTGAGTGCAGAAAAGAATGAACATGTGGTCTCGGTCACCATTCCCGATTTTCATTAAATTTATTGTAGGCCTAGGCATGAGAACCAGAACCATGATCCTTAAGCTAGTTGTGTGAAACAAATTGTTCGCCAGAAAAAAAGAACACACACACACACACACGCATATATATATATATATATATATATATATATATATATATATATATATATATATATATATATATATATATATATATATATATATATATATATATATATAAATAATCCTGGCTGCAACAAACGATTTCCCTCCAATTTCGCGATTTTTGAACTTTGAGCGCACCTATATAAACAACGGTGCACTTGTTCACAACATTTGTTCCCCTAAAAGAACAACTAATATACAATCCTATGAGTGTATTATTTTTCTTACCTCTTCAAGAACTATAGAGGAAAAAAAATAACAAACATGAAGAACCGCACAATGGACCTGTATTTCAGGAATTTATTGCTACAAACAAGTTGAAATGAGGATAAACAAGCTCGATACATATCAGCTTTGGCATTCCCGCCTTCTTTTTCTATAATTTTCGTGCTTTTATCGCGCTTCATTATACTTCACAATTGTGTTGAAATGTAAGTGGTTTACGAAAAACGCGTAACTTTAAAAATAGTTTTCTCAAAAAAGCCATTTCTAATTGCTTTATATACCTCTGACTGAAATCAATCACCTCATCTACCATTCTGCGTAAAAGAGAACGTTGCCTTATTTTGGTTCCTAAGAAGTTTTAACGCGTCAAATGTGATCAAGTCAGCTTCGCGACCACGCTGTTTGTTATGTGAAAAAAATTAGATATAAGTTGTTCAAAATAATTGTGCGCAATATATTCACAAAGCAGCAGCTCTGCAGCAAATGCGCAGCCAGGTTGCATGGTACAGCAAGCTTTGTCTTGCGATCAGCCGCTTGACAAATTTGCGGCAGTGGTCGCTGAATGGTGCGGGCGCTCTTATTGCATGAGAGCCGCTTGTGACCGCTTGTGTTACAAGCGCCGCTTGCGCCACTTGTGAATAAATGTTGTGACCAAGAAGTGCACCATTTTTTCTCTAGATGTGCTGAAAGTTCCCAAATAGCGAAATTGGCGAAAAAGCGTTTTTTTTGCCCACCGAAATTTGTATTTTTTTTCTGGAGAACAAAATATTCCTTCACAAAACTAACTTCGAAATCATTGTTCCCACTCTAATGCTTATTCCTTCCGTAAATTTCATCAAATCAGAAATGGTGTCCAGGACCTCATGTTCGATCTTATCTGGACACACCCGAAACATTTGCGTACTGCTCCTAAAAACAGTCACAGACTGTAATAAACGCATAAGCATCCAAAGTTATCTTCACCTGAAGGTATTTTAGTCCCATTTTTCTGATTAGCTCGGGAACAATGGGCTCTGACGCACTTTTTTTAAATACTTTCATAAGAATTCGACATGCGAGCCAAATATTATTACACTGCGGAGGGCACGCAAATGAAAATGATGTGCAAAAGAACGCGCCCAAAAGTTTTTCCTTCTTGTTCGCTAAGTAGTCATCAGCGGCGCAGCACTTGGTTGACAGTTGACCAAACAAGCGTGGTCGTTTTAAATGCGAATGCATTTCTTAGTCGGGCTATGTCAGGCGGCGTTGTCCGCGGCGGTGTCCGCGCGCCGGCAGGTGTTATCTCTCCGCTCTCACTCCCTCTCTCATAGCAACAGCTGCGGGCGCGCGCGCTTATCCTCGCCCCTAGCAACCGGAGCATGTGGTGCGAGAGAGTGTAGGAGAGGGTAGGTGCAGTGCTTCGCCGCTTCTTCTCTCGCCGTTCGCTCTCTCTCCTCCCTGCGCCCCACTCTCCCGTCCGCTCGCGCCTCACTCTCGACCGTTCGCTGGCTGGGCGCCTCTCAAGGTGATGGCAGAAGTCGGTGAAGGCGAATTTACGCCATTAAAATTACTACGCCGTATACTCTCGGCGCAAGAAATGCATTCGCATTTCCTCACGATTCCCTTCGGGGAGGTGGGGGGCATTTTTAAGTACGTTGTGTTTACAGCGGTGTCGTTTCATGTGGAAAAACACGAAATAACACAGGCACGTAAGCACCGCGCCCTTGTTTGTAGTTAGTATCACTTAGCGTACTAAATCTTAGCGGAACGTGCATTTTTTAAAACGATCTAGCCCCCCAAGCAACTTTTAGGTACTCGCTGATCTCCTGATCGCGAAAGCAAACTTAGTAATAATATTACAGTGAAGCTCTGTGTACCAAAGGTTCCGTATATTTTTCCCGTGATTCAAACAAAACGTATGTGGCATACAAATTGCACAAGCCACCAAACTAACACTGCCGAACTTAAAAAATGTGTGTCATTAATGCATTAACAAAAATGAAGCTGTTCAAATAATATCTTCCCTCAAAATTTTTTTTCCAGGAAAGAAAGGTATAAAAGTCATTTGTAGCCTCACGCCCCGTTCTACACCCTGCAACTTATTTCATAAACTACGCTGGTACTTTCATGCGGGGCGGAACAAGTGCCTTCAGTTCCCAGTTGGTCAATGTGCAAAAACCTTAAATGGATTTCCAACGAAAGAAAAGTGCTTAGAGAGATGCAGCTGTGAGTTGCCATTTTATCATATTTCTTCTCCACAGGATCATTCTTTATTCACGAGAACAAATTATTTAACTCAATAACATGACAAGTAGAGTGCCCAGCAGATCATTATCATTGACAGCCTACTTGTTAAGTGACTGACATCATAGCACAGGAAGTGACTCACGAAAACAATGCTTTAGGCCAGTCAGGGCTGCGTAGCTCACGAACATACTTATTAAGAACATAAAAAAAATATGGGACGAAAACAGTCATGTGCAGGCCGCGGGCCGCATGTTTGAGAGCCCTGCTGTAGAGAAACGAAGAAAGCCGCCGAGCTCCGCACTTCCTGCAGGCTTGGAACCACTATTGTGAAGCTGCCTTAATTTTTTTCATTAAAAATACTGTGAAGCTAAATTTTATCCAAGTGGAACTATGAACAAAATACCATAGTAATTACATTAGCAAACCAAAATATCCCTGCGCGCTAACAAACGAAATCATCGTGTTTTCGAACAAATGCAATTGATGCGCGATATTTTGTGGTAGTTGATCATAACTTCAGCCAACAGTCAGCAAACAATGTCTTACTCGAAGTTATTTTTTACGTCATAGCACGCTGGTATTATGCGTGCGCCTTCATTTTGTCCTTTTCCTACTTTGCACTCTTTCATAAGATGGAGTGTGTTTCACAGATAAGAACTTCGTGTAAACCATATAATAAGTTGTTTCTGAAAAAGCAGTTTCGCTCATGAGTGGGCCAACGATTTTTGTTGACATTCATCACATTATTCTTTTTTTTTGCTTCTCTTGGTTTCAGATGAAACTTCGTGAGACTCCCAGCCAACAGAAATATCAAAAAGATGAAGTTGCCTAATTTAAAGCACCTTTCACAGCCCTTTACACTGCATCAGAGCGTTCGCCGTTCATTTGGCCAAATCTTGTGGCTTTAGATGCGGATAGAAAACCATAGCTTAAAATTAATGACTTTAATATATGCGGCTCTTTGCGTTACTGGATCATCCTTGTGTTATCACGAACGCTATTCAATTTATTTTTTCGGTACAGCCCCCCCCAAACTCGGTGAGGCACGTGGAGTTTCCAGTACTCTAAGGATTTTACAGCAAGGGAAAGGTCTCCATAATTTGATGTGTTCGTTTTTTCTCGCCATCGATTTTTGATACGGCGGAAACAGAGACATTGAGTGATAGGTAACATAGCTAGCAGAAGTTCAGGGAAATATGGAAGCTTGAAAAGATGAAAAATCCTTGGAACACAGAATGTCGCTGGAGCAAACGTTTCGACGAACGGACTTGTCTTCTTCTAAGCTGCAACTGTGTCATGGCTAGCTTCATGAAAAACAGGTTTCGTTGACTCTACTGCAGTGCAGCATTCAGTATTCCCTTTTCATCGTTTTTTTAACACGAAAATGTTTTATGCAGGAGTGCACCAAGACTTTCATGACGTATTTCCGTCACGGAAATACGTCAGCAAAATGAACGCGACCAGACGACAAATAAAAACGTAACCAAAGATTATTCGTTGCCGGTAGTTGAACCCACGACCTCTCGGTTCACGTAGTAATGTCCATAGTAGCAATGTCCGCACTTAATGTCGCCATCAAGGCGCTCGAAGAACAAGACGAAGCAGGCATCTTTCTGGCGCGAGCGCGTGCTCAGTACGGTACAGTTGGCTATGAGCTATGTGGTTTCTCCTACGTTAATATTATCATCAAAGCACTCGAACAACAAGAACACTTCTCTTTGGTGCGAGCGCGCGCTCAATATGCTTGAGCTCGCTATGCTATGTGTGGGTTTGCCTGCGTTACGCCAAGCGACGACTACAGCATAGGATCACAGCATACAACAGCATACGACAGCACTCGACAGCATGCCCCCCTAAAGTGTTCCACACACACACACACACAAAAACCGGGAATGATGCACATGCAAAGCTAATACGCCGGACCAGCACGATGTAAAGAAGAGTGACTATTCCCATTATGGACGACGTGTGTCGCATTCAACAACCGTAGTTCACGGAATATTTCACATCCCTTGGATGAGAATGAAAGGTTGAACTTGTTGGTTATATGGCAGAACATAGTGCCACACGTGCTGCTTTCTTTCTAATTTTATGTTACCCACCATTACACGTGTAACAGCTGCGTTGCGCAAACCATGCCGGAATGACTGGGAACCATCTAGATAATTGTACAACCTTCCGATGAGATTACGTTCACAACGCGAACGTTAGAGTTTGTTCTGGAACATACGTGACCCTTAGCGATAACGCTGCAATCTTCGATGGCACATGTATAAATGCCGACGAGCTTCACCACTTGACAGATTATTGACGGCCGACGCTCTGTTCGCAGCTATCAGTGTACGTGCAGCGGGCATTGTTTGCTTGCAGCGCGATAACCGGGCTGGCGCGCACTTTTTTCTCGCTTAACAGTTTGCTCTTGGCGACGTACATTTGAGAAGTGAGCATCATTGTAGCCATATTTCTGTAGCACCTTAAAATTTGCAGATAACAAGGCATGTGGCAAACACAGCCATATAGGTTGACACGATAGATGTGCAATGTAGGAATTTCTTCTGTAATTGCGCCTTCTTTAATAATAATACCGGAGGTTTAACGTCCGAAAACCACGATATGATTATGAGAGACGCCGTAGTGGAGGGCTCTGGAAATTTCGACCACCTGCGGTTCTTCAACGTGCACCTAAATCAAAGTACACGAGCCTCGAGCATTTTCGCCTCCATCGAATATGCGGCCGCCGCGGACGGGATTCGATCCCGCGACCTGCGGGTCTGCAGTCGAGCATCATAGCCACTACGAGTAGACCACCGTGGCGGGTTGACTGAGCCTTCTAAAGACAGCAATTGAGAAGCATAGAACCAATAAAGAGAATACAAAGGGAGAGAAAGAAACAGAGAGAAAACGAAATAGGCGGAGGCAGAAACAGGAATACAAAGAGAACCCTGCTAATTAAGAGCATGTTAATCAATATCATGCTAACTCAAAACATACTAATTAGGGACGTGCCAATTAAGATCATGGTAGATAAAATCTTTCTAGATAGGACCAGGTGAATTAAGACGTTGCTAATTAAGACCATGCTATTTAGGACATTGCTGATAACTTAGGTGAGGGACAGCTTCGCTTTTAGTTTAGGCATGCTTCACTGGTGCACTGTGCCCATATTTTTTAAGCAGTCTACTTTAACGAAGCTAGCGATTGACCTTAACCATATGTGCGGCTATGTACGCATCCAACAGTCCGCATATGTTTATTTTAAGGTCTCAGTAATCTCAAAGAATGCGGTCAGGATGCATGCCCTCTAGTAAAGCGTAATTCCATTTAGATGTAATAGCTATAGTACAATTCAGAGTTACCTAGGCATTCCCTACTGATGGAATTTGCCGTCAAACTGACGCCAAAATAGTTCAATCTGAATCATTAGATGTAAGATGCTTAGTAGCCCAGTCGCCCTTCTGTCGGTAATGCTGCTGTGTTACATGAAGCATATTTAAAACTCATATTTAATTGCACCAGCACCGTCCAGATTGCGCATTCAGTGATACGGCGCTTCACACATTTGTGTACATCTTTTTACGAGGCAGTGTTACCTCCACGTAAACAGATACCTTAGTATTGAACAATGTGTTATGTACCAGATTTCCGCGCAGAAGCACAAGCCCTGTCTTGTCAGTTCGCCCCTAACACACTTGCCGCATGCTGTTGCT
>JALIZH010007685.1:0-12337 GCA_030522465.1 Rhipicephalus appendiculatus
GAGACTGAATCATAAACATGCCTTTCAGTTTGAATGACCAGGCCTGACACCAGCTGCCAAAACATTCTCCCGATTTTCCGGTAGACTGCCGCGATTTGTGACGTATCCTCCGGATTGTATGGGCTCGTCCACTGATATCCCGAAAGACAGCTAGCCTTAGCGTCATCAGGAAACGATAAAATAATAACAAAGGATAGCGGCCGGGTCTAAAATAAAATTTTCCAATTCAGTAACCAGCTTGCCAGATATGTGCGGAACGCTCGCCTCTTTCCGTCTATTTAAGGAGTAGGCGCGCGGTTGGGGGGGAAGGGGCATCTCATGTTTCTGTATTTAATCAAAGTAGCACTGCCGCCGTGAGCGTGCGTTGTTTTTGTTATTAATGGTTCGGCGTGGTATGTCCTATATGTCAGCACACGAACTCACGGAAACGCTTTTTTTTCTTTTTGCGTCGTACTGCGCACAGTCTACGTACCGCGGAAACTGCTGTTTTGGGCAGCTAGAGTAGGGTATACATATAAGCATGTATTAAAAGAAATGCAGTATAACGTAGTTCGACCTCGCAACGACCCGACACGAAGGTGCCCGACGCCCACGCACCCCGCCACACTTTACCGTCCGTTCGCAGCGATGTTGTAGGGAATTCGTGTGGGACGTCGTTCCATGAATATACAGTGCGCGTGTGTGGGTGTGTCAGATTACGGCCACTGCATACATTGTACGATTCAATCACGGCCGTAACACTCATAGTCAACTGATAACCCCCAACTTCCGACACGTCAAGCATCTGCAAGCGCCGTTAACCGGTACTGCGCTGTGAACGCGAAACAGCCAAATCGGTCGCGGCGATAGCAAACAGGACACACGATACGATTTGTGCCCGATACGACGTCGAGCGTGCCGTTACGGTTGTTGCGTTGCGAACGGCAGCGGAAACCGCGGTTGCTTCGTCGTACAGACGCACCGAATCGTACGCCTGACAGGCGACAAACTGGGTAATTTTTTCTCGGTTAAATAGTCTTCCGCGAGTACGATAGGATTTGGGTCCGATCCGACGTCGAGCACGCCGTTACGGTTGCGTTGCGAACGGCAGCGGAAACCGCGGTTGCTTCGTCATACAGACGCACCGAATCGTACGCCTGACAGGCGACAAACTGGGTAATTTTTTCTCGGTTAAATAGTCTTGCGCGAGTACGATAGGATTTGGGTCCGATCCGACGTCGAGCACGCCGTTACGGTTGCGTTGCGAACGGCAGCGGAAACCACGGTTGCTTCGTCGTACAGACGCACCGAATCGTACGCCTGACAGGCGACAAAGTGGGTAATTTTTTCTCGGTTAAATAGTCTTGCGCGATTACGATAGGATTTGGGTCCGATCCGACGTCGAGCACGCCGTTACGGTTGCGTTGCGAACGGCAGCGGAAACCGCGGTTGCTTCGTCGTACAGACGCACCGAATCGTACGCCCTGACAGGCGACAAACTGGGTAATTTTTTTCTCGGTTAAATAGTCTTGCGCGAGTACGATAGGATTTGGGTCCGATCCGACGTCGAGCACGCCGTTACGGTTGCGTTGCGAACGGCAGCGGAAACCACGGTTGCTTCGTCGTACAGACGCACCGAATCAGTACGCCTGACAGGCGACAAACTGGGTAATTTTTTCTCGGTTAAATAGTCTTGCCCGAGTACGATAGGATTTGGGTCCGATCCGACGTCGAGCACGCCGTTACGGTTGCGTTGCGAACGGCAGCGGAAACCGCGGTTGCTTCGTCTTGCGCGAGTACAATCCGCGCGCTCGACGTCGGATCGGGCACAAATCGTATCGTACTCGCGCAAAGACTATTTAACCGAGAAAATTTACACAGTTTGTCGCCTGTCAGGCGTACGATTGGTGCTTCTGTACGACTCGACGTCGGATCGGACACAAATCGTATCGTGTGTCCTGCTTACTATCGCCGCGACCACGATCATGCATAATCAACGAGCTGTGTGATTTAATCACTAAGATATGTTACTTATGTTGTGTCTGGCACATTAATCTCTCAAACTTGAAAAATCGGCGTGTGAAGTAGGACCACAAGAAAGCTAAACAACAGCGGGCGCAGAAATTGGCACGTAACGGCCCGATCTTATGCCGACGAAGTTCACTCTTCAGCCGACGTCGGCAATATCGTTGAACGACGGGCCAATAATTCCGGCTTAATTGGATGACTCAGCCTATATTGGCTTCTGCTCGTATAACTCGGCCCAATGTTTCCGTTCTATTAGGCTGGCACAGCCGATATTGGCGGCAAGTTTTGAATGCTGGTCCAACATCACCGTTCTATTAGACTGGCACAGCCAATATTGGCGGCACATTGTCAATACTGGTCCAACATCGCCGTTCTATCAAACTGGCTGGCCAATATTGGCGGCATGTTGTCAATCACGGGCCGTCCTTGGGCCAGGAACTGCCAATCTGTCGCCGACATCGGGCCGACGTTCTGTGCTGCCTGGGTTATCATATGTACGTGGATTCCGCTCGTTTTGTCAGCCAAACCTCGATCGCCCTGCATAAAAAAGAAATGGAATTTTTTGAATGGCTTGTTCCCGCGCCTCTCTTGTTTATCTGGCAGTCACCATGTGACTTAAACGCGTTTT
Organism: Rhipicephalus appendiculatus; assembly: GCA_030522465.1. NCBI lineage: Eukaryota > Metazoa > Arthropoda > Arachnida > Ixodida > Ixodidae > Rhipicephalus > Rhipicephalus appendiculatus. The sequence goes on from JALIZH010007685.1 coordinate 2,636, forward strand.
TGTTCATGCACGAAATAAAGTTTTCAGTTGAGATTCAGCGCTCGTGTCGTCTGTTTCTCGTATTTTGTCTGTGCTGCGCTGCACATTTACCCGAAGACGGCTTTTTTAGTTTTCTTAGCGCGCTCCAGAGAGCTACGCCGCTCTTCCGGCACCAGAGGTACCGGATATGTGTCCATTGCCTCGTGTGAGGCACTGGACGCCCGCGTACGCGGGCTGTTTGTTCGTGTCTGCGAGCTCGCCTGGCGAGACGTGGTCGTGAGACACGACGAGCCTGGAGTAGCCGAGATCTGTGGCTTGGTGGGTGGAGCAGACATGGCTGCTGCCACCACGGGGGCAGCCGCCACGACCAATGGCTCACTTTGCGTGCGCCTGGGCAGTGGCGGAGGGCGATGCGACGCTGCCCTCTGACGCGCCGCATCAGCATAGGTTGGCCGATGAAAGGCCGAACACCTTCGACGTGCTTCTTTAAAGGAGGTGTTTTCACGGACCATCAGTGTAATGATGTCTTTTATTGCGATAGCAATTATATGGACACTCTCGGCCGGTTTTGCCGTCGGCGTCGCCGCCGTCCGTCGCCGTCATTTGCCGTATATGTATATGTATATATATAACCGGCCCCGCCCGTCGTTCGTGAGCGTGAGAAGACGCGAGGGGGGGTGAGTTCCTCGAGCGACCTTCGATTTTACGAGCACGGTCGTCGCGGGCGCGCGCGTTATCTCCCCTTCTCGGCTGCCGACAACGGGAGGCCGGTGTACCCTTCTACGTTCTGCGCTCTGAACGTGAAGAGAATGTGGTGAGCAGTGCCCCTGGAGCGGCCGCGGATGCTCTTAAATCAGCGTTTTGTAGAGTTGCGTGAGATCGGATCCAAAAGAGTTAGCTGCCAGCCTCACTTCGTATAACATTGAAATTTGTTGCTATCGCATTCATCGCTTCCCCCTTGTTGTGAAACTGTGACTTTTTTTCTTTCTTCCATTGCGGACAATAATGCGAGTACCCCGGTCCCATCATCTGCCGTCTGCTCAACCTCCAGGATCCCCTTTTCCCCAGACACGGCTTAGCCACGCGCGGCTAGGCATGGGGAGGAAGTCGAAACCCCCTCGTTAGCTCGGGTTCGTGGTGTCGTTACACATCAAACGCCTGCTTGCGCCGACGTCCCTGTTGGGGTGCGCGGCAAGGCTTGGCTTCTTGTTGAATTGAATTGTGCGGTTTTAGGAACCGCGATTGGTCCGTGAGACGCGTCGTAGTGAAGGACTAGACTATTTGGACTACCAGAGGCGTGTATTAATTTAGCCCTCATCGAAAGATGATGTGATCCCGCGACCTCGTGTTTCACAGCGCAACACCATATTCGATACGCCTCAACGTAGAGTGACCGTTTCGCTGCAACACCAAGAGCGCTGCGTCTTCTTGCGAGCGTGAATTCGCTCGTTGTGAAAAGAAAATATTCGCACCTTCAGCTGCGCAAGCAATCTGGTACACCATGCACCAAATGATCATCCAATAAAAACATTAAGGCAGCTTCGCAGTAATTGGTGTCAAGCCTAGAGGATGTGCGTTGCTGGGCTGCATTCGCTGTTTATCTTTATTTTGTTTTTTTAACACGAAAGCGTTTTATGCCGGGGTCCGCAAGGCTCCACTGACGTATTTCCGTCACGGATATGATGTTGTAAAATATAAAGCAACAGATTGCAAAGGAAAAACTAGAAGAAAAAGTTCCGTCGTGGGGCGTCAAACCTACGACCTCGCGCTCCGTAGCCATGTCCAGGAATTCTGGACATCGACAACTAGCGCCATCGCTTGTGTAGCTGCCGAGTGTGCAGCGTCACTCAATGGGAAACAACTTTTAAACATTAATTACAATCCAACGCCACTATATACACCTAAATCACTCCTTGTATATAATCTGGGCGCCATTATCTCCCAATGCAAGCAATTTTGCCTTATTCCCATAAAAATTCTGGGTTCGAGGACCACTTTTATGTGCTATGTAAAACTCCAAAGGAGAGAGTTTAGAAATTTATATAAGAACAATGCGCCTTCACCTGCTTAAATCACTGAAATTGCATAATGTCCATGACTCAATGTTCGTATCTGTGAAATTTGGCTGACGTTGACGAAGTTTCTGAGGTTCGACGGGCACTTTTGTAAAAGGTGCACTGCAGTGAAACCACCTGATAGGAGAGAAATCGCTTTATAGTGCTTTCCGTTGCCCCAGAATGCGAGAAAATTTCACAGCTTTTTTATATAATGTTGTTTTTTCTTGAAGCTGCTCAACCTAGACAGGGTATGAATACTATGGAGATCTTAAGTTCATAATTAGCTATGACAAGTATTTGGTTAATTAAAGTAAATAACCAAAAATGAGAATATGGCTTCGCAGTTCAAAGAAAAAGAATGAACGACACACATTGATACTGATACGAATTTTCCTCCATTGGGTATAAGTAACTAAAGGTACTGATGAATATAACAATTTATTTACAACTTATTGGTGAAAGCGGTCAGTATAAATGGACCTACATAATATACAGGGTGTCCCAGCTATCACGCAGCGCGATTTAAAAAAGAGGAACGGCGTTACACGAAGCAGACCTAGTGCATATTGTTCCCAATATACTGTAGTAGCCGCTACTAATTTTTTCGTTAATGAGAATGAATTATTTAGTCATAATTAAAATTGTAACTCCAAAAATACTCACCTAATTATCAAAGTGTCAATGAGGGAAATGTGGGCATGTTGAAATGACATCTATCTGTGCTACTTTCAACAGCGTACTAATTGCGTGCTAATTTTTTTCTTTCGGATTCGATTGTTGCTTCGTGCATGGCCTCCGAGGTCGCGCGCCGGTGCACAATCTCGGAGGCCATGCATGAAGCAACAATCGAATCCGAAAGAAAAAATTAGCACGCAATTAGTACGCTGTTGAAAGTAGCACAGATAGATGTCATTTCAACATGCCCACATTTCCCCTCATTGACACTTTGATAATTAGGTGAGTATTTTTGGAGTTACAATTTTAATTATGACTAATTGATTAATTCTCATTAACGAAAAAAATTAGTAGCGGCTACTACAGTATATTGGGAACAATATGCACTAGGTCTGCTTCGCGTAACGCCGTTCCTCTTTTTTAAATCGTGCTGCGTGATAGCTGGGACACCCTGTATACATATTTATAGATCGCACTGCAATATGTACAAGTTATACTAGATCATCGTCGCTTGTAAGTAAATGGCAGTAGTGATTGTCAAAGCTAATTTATTTTAAGTATTTTAGTTTAGTTAGTATGGATAATTATTAAAAGTTACAATGACTTCCCCCAGAACTCACAGCGACTGAGACTTACTCAGCAGTATTAAGGCACATTCGCACCCTGTCGATATAAGTAATCACTTGTAATAACGAATTCACCCATTTTAAGCGTAGAATACAAGGCTTTAACTTACAAGGATCTATATACGGTATTCAATGTATGAAATTGCGATCCGAGACAGATAACAGCATGGAATTGTTCTTAGTGATAGCTATCGATAATTAGTAATCAGGAACGATTTTAGGTGAAAATCTGTTCAACCTATCTATTAAAGTGTCAAGAGAAGGGTATTTAAGAGGTTATGATTAGACTTTATCAGTGATAGACCTAGGCAATCATGAAGTGCGGGTAGATGGATAATCAGTAAATTATTCGACGATATTATTATAATATACAGTGTTGGTCAAAAGTTTACCAGGCCGCAGCGACCGGCCGCGGATCAGCAGCTCGCTACTGTCGGGGCGCTGCCATCGTAATCTCGCCTCGGCGCACGCTGGGGTCGAGCGTGCGCGTGGGAGGGGGGGGGGGGGGGGTGTGCATCCCTCTCCCTTTTTTTCTCTCCTTGATAAGAAAGCGATGAATGAAGTTGATGCGTCATGTGCCCGCACCGTTCGCTCTTCTAATTTTACTATCGTGGAGCGTGGAGCGAGAAGGCAGTGCTCCAGAAAGTGATGCATCATGCTTGCGGCCACATTTCGCTAGACACCGTATACTTGTCTGTATTTTTCGACTGCATAGACATGAATATCGCGCCTTTAACTTGCTGTGGAACACGCCGTGGCTCTCAGACGTCTGCGCAAATGAATTTGCTGCATGTTTACGCGCTCGGGGCCGTAAAGGTATGCTTGTGTCCATTGCGACGTCGTTGTCATGCTGTCATGATTGGGTTTCGAGCCTCTTCAAAGGCAACGCCAATGAATGCGCTGATGGGGCACCCGCAGTGTTGCGGTACACTTTTAAGATTTGTTCGGGGCGCTTCTGTGCAGTATTTCCCACCTAAAAAAGCTAACTTTCGTCACACCTGTCCGTCTGTGCTGTGCTCAGGAAACGTAGAAGTGGACTCATGCTCTATAATGCCCGATAATAAACGCCTCACGCATAGGCGTGCACAGGATTTTCAATAGTGGGGGGGGGGGGGGGGCAGTTTGTTATGCAGTGCCCTCCCCCCCCCCCCCCATTCGCCGGTCGCTGAGTCAGAAGAAGCCTACGACACATAAATTAAAGAGTAGCGATGACGTGCATCTCAAAAAGGCCTGCCATCGGTCCCCAGCTTTGCCGGTTATTTACGGGGTAAATAGTTATTTGCAACTAACATCAGCGGTGCCTAATTAGTCGCCATTCGCCAGAACTTTCAAAACACCATGCGTAGCCATTACCCTGCGCACTAAAACCTGACGTGAAAGGCGACTCAGGAAAGGTAAGGGGCTGAATTTTGCGTGCCCTTTAAATGACTGGGCTGGGGGGGGGGGGGGGGTGCAGCCGCCTACCCTGCCCCCTTCGCGAGCACGCCTATGGCCTCACGTATAATAAGAATTTCATGAAGCGCCGTCATATGTCCAATTAGTAAGTTGAGACTAAGCGCGCTTTTCTTCAATTTGTTACCTCGATTTTAAATTGCCTGCTGCCCGTGTGAAGCGCAGAGTTATTCGTTGACTGAGAAGTCAGTAGGTGGGCTTTGAATGTATGCCTCTGACCTGCGTCCGCGATCGGTGCTGCTACTCGCTCTGTCGAACGACGCCTTCTTGTTGGAGGCGCTGGTCGAACTCTCGGCGATCAAGACTGTCCCGCTTCGCTCGAGTCAAGGAGGGAATTATTTGGTGCCGCTGCTGCTATTCTTGCGATATAACGGACTATTGGACAGCAGATGGTAATCGTAGACGTGATGTACGTTGAAGAGACTTACTGTCATTGTGGCGGAACACACTCGTGTTGCGCAGGAAATTAATAACGACGGTGGAGGCAGCCGGATGGCCCGTATTCGCTAGATTAATCCACAAGCAGATCCATATATTTAGGCTATATGCTTATCACGATGTTCTTGTCAGCCACGAAATGGCAACGGATAGCTTCTGAATGGAAAATCTAAAACGCGTGGGAATACATGGCTGGCAGGTTGCCGTTTCGTTATGTAATCCGTGTAGCGTTTCACTTCGTCTTCTGCATGAGATAAATGTCTCGGCGGACGACTATTTTGCGTGGCGTCGAACGTAGCTGAAGGCGGAGTGTAACGCATGGAATGAGTGTAACGCGATAGGCTGCGAAATAATCTATCTTGTCAAATCACCGCACGGCCAGTTGTCCCATGCAACAATTGTTTTGGTTGTATCATAAGTGTTCATAACTTTTAATTTGCGTGTATTGCTCGGAGAAGCTCCTCGAAAGCTTCATGCGCCGCGAGAAAAAAAAAGAAGCTAATCAATTGGAGTTTATTTACCTATGAAATCGACGAGCACTTCTAATTGCAGGGTAGGATGACGGCGATTCATCGACAACTCGAAGCACATGGACACAAGTAATGCAAATGAGCATTACTTGTGTCCATGTGCTTCGAGTTGTCGATGAATTCGCCCGCGCGCTGCCGATTGTTAGCTTCCTGGTTAGCTCAATTGGTAGAGCGACCGCCCCGGAAAGGCGTTGGTCCCGGGTTCGAACCCCGGACCAGGACGAATTTTTCAGCAACTAAGAAGCTTTTCTTTCTGAGAAAAATCCGTATGGATTTCCTTGTGGCTTCGCGCTACAAACGGGGGGTTGTCTATTTTCCCTTTCTTAAAATCGGATGTGTTATCCGAAGGTCACAGGTTCGGTCCCTGCCCACGGCAAGGTATCTTTTCGTCCACTTTTCTTTCTTCACATTTGCATTACATTTATTACTAATAACATCCCCGATTATTTTCCTTGGCATTATTGTCTGTTAGCTCCCAATAATATTGTGTCTAACAAGGAAAAACGAGCCCTTAAAAAGGGTCCCTCACCAGGTGACATAACGAATTTCAGTTAGACACTGGAAGTGGTTGCGCGCCCTATAAAGAGCATTATGCCACAATAATTTTTTTTAATCGGTCTATTAGAAGCTGAGAAAACCGATGTTTTGAGGCGGTTCGAAACCATGATGCGAGGAGGCGAGCTTGAAAACCTCGGCGCTCGCCCCGTGTAGCCTTCGCAAGCCAAATCCCTTCCCAGCCCCCCTTCGGCACGTGAGCGGGAAGGATCACATGACGCATACGCATAAACACGTCATGCGCACACAGTGTCACGAGCGCATCACGTGATCGAACCAGCCCTAGCCGCCGAGACGCAAGCGGTATTGTGGCGGCGTTTCGTCTATGCAAGCTATGCCGAATGCGCCCTCGCCAATCACTTGGCTTTCAACCTATTACCATGGTCCTTCAATACTTTTTCTGGTCATGAAACTCCCGCGTCACTCAATGGGAGAGCTTCATATACCGCCCGCACTTTCCGCGCCGCGGCGCTGGCGTAGCTAGTAGGGGGACGAGGAAGCCGACTCGGCCGGCTGCTCTGCTGGCCGCCATTAGCGGACTGTTGGCGCGGAGTGTTGGGGGTCGTGCTGATCGCCCCCCCTTTTTTGCTTTTCGGGGTCGCATCGTGTTGACAGCGATGCCCAACACCTGCTGCGTGCCGGGCTGTCACTCTGGATACAAGGGCACCGTCGAAAAAGTTTCCCTGTTCTGTTTACCAGCCAACGCAGAACAACGCGACAGGTGGAAACGTGTGATCCCGCGACAGGAGACTGCCGGATTTTCGTTCGACCAATGTCCTTCAATACTTTTTTCGTATTGAAGGACCATGGTTCGACTCAAAGTACGCTCGCGTGTGTGAAAAACATTTCGACGCCAGTGACATTGTACGTGCGGACGTGTGCACAGTGAACGGAGACATCGTTTCGCTGCCCCGAGAACGACCGAGACTGGTGGAAGACGCCGTACCAAGGATTTTTGAAGCTTTGCCTTCTTACCTCTCCAAACCAAAACAGCGTTCGCGTGCAACGAAGGGCCCACCTCTAAAAAGGCCGCGAGAGCTTTCTCCGGATTGTGATGCGACAGTCGCGAATGCAGACGTCTCCAGTGCAGCCGACGAAGAAATCGATGGTAAGTCTGGCACAAAGAGAGCCAACTGCATTGACTCAAATCAAGACAAGAGGATTTTTGCAAGTGCCATCGGAGAAATTATTGCGGCCCTTGCAAATTGTGGAAGAACATGTGGGAATGTGCACCGTGGACAAAATAGCCTGTGCCAGTGTTTACATGAACATTGTTGAGAACATCCTGCTGGACGACCGCACTTCGGCCAGTGTTGGCTGTGGAACACATTTCGTGAGCACTACGGCAGAAGTTGTGCATTTTTTTTTTTAAAGTGCCGTCTGCATTTTTTTACGCGTGAGCAAAACAAACTGTTTCGTGCTGGCGGACGTCGTTTATCCTGCCCGGCCAAAGGAGGGAGGAAAGCAGGGGCATAAATTTTTTTTCAGTGATTTTTGTTGTGTCGTTCACTCCATCTTCTAACTTTCATCCACAGTTTATGAAACGCAGATTTGAATAAACTCTATGTGCCTGTGCTCAAACTCGGCTGCGTTATCAAATCTGCATGCGTAAAATCAAAAGCTTTCGCTTCGAAATAGCGCGTAGTGCCTATATCTAGCAGCTCACAACAGTTTCATCTCATTTTTTAATCTTTAAAATCAAGGGCGCAAATTATGACATCAAAGAAAAAAAAAAAAGAACACAACTTGAGCATCCCTCTCTGTCTTGTGGTGTCTCATTCTGAGCTTTTAATTTTTCAGCTATGTTTCACTAACGATATCCCCCAAGAGGTACTTCAAGGCTATTAATGCCAAGTCACCCTGATATACAGATTTGTTTATTGGCACGCGAACTTCTGTTGGCTGCTTCGTTATGCCCTATAGAATAGTGACAATTATTCCGAAAATGAACGTTACGTGCAGCCAGAGCATGGCTGCTCCGCAATCTCTAGCGCAAAACATGTTAACCTTTCAGTCATCTAGAACCAGTCACAGTGTTCGGTTTAAGCCCGAAAGCGACTATGCAGGAATCGAGAAATTTAGGAACGCTACGAATGCGCGTCACTTGACAGACGGACTCAGTTAAAACATTGCCAGCAATCAAGGACTTAGGCAATTTGACAACGCGCATCATGGGCCACTTTGACAATACTAATAGCTGCTATGATTTGTTAGCGAGAACACGGAGAAGGAAAATATCTGAAGAAGTGTATTTGATGGGAAACGCTTCCGCGAACACGCTACAGCCCTGCCAAGCGCGGCCGATCGATGCCCTCCTGCTTACGGTGGCGCCTCTGGTGGCCACTTTTGTCCCTATATGAAACTTTCGCGGGAGTTTCATGACCAGAAAAAAGTATTGAAGGACCATGCTATTACTGAGCATGAAATCTGCGACATTTGTACGGACGCGAGACAAGCGGTGCGCCGCATGAACATTTATTTAGACGCGGGAGGATAAATGAGCCTTATGAGCTCTGGAACGCGATAGAAAATTAGTTTCGTTGTAAGGGTGGCGTCTGCACGATGCGCAAAGCGCGAGAACACGAACGCATGCTGAACGGAGGTAGATTAGTCTCGCATCTCGCTACGACTCGCAGAAAAAAAATGAAAAAAGAAAACGCACACGTTCTGTTTGTGTGTTTTATTACTGCTCTCAAGTTTTATTCGTCTATTCAAGCTACAAATTGCATAAACTACACGTCGTGTCAAATAATTATCGCGGTATCACGTGCTAGTGCTGGCGACGTCAAAGCACAGTCGTCTACGTAGAGGAGCGACGTCACAGCACTACCGTCTACGTAGGGCTACTCCATCGTGTACGTCATCCCCTCATTCTCTGGGCGCGCGCCCGCAGAAGAAGGGCAAGGAGCGTTCAGCTTGAAAGTTGACCTATTTCCGCGGCGCGTTGCGTTGCAAATTTTGGCAGACGTGATTGTGAACGCCCAGCGTACGCATTCCACTCGTCAGCTCAAAATTGTCAAACCTGGTGAGGGGCCCTCTAAAATTTCCACTTCTTTCCTGCATGCATAGCGAGGGTCTCGTTCTGGCAGACTTGATGCCTTCAGGTAGTATGCGAGGGAATATTGTTCAGCTGCCAGCTCGTAGTAAGATCATGTGCTACGTGACGCCAACAGGCAGAAAAATACTGTTCCACACTCGCCGTCATGGCTACTAGCGGTGCTGACTAACACTCCCAGGTTTAAATGCACATATAAAGTGGACGGAGGGAGGACCGCCGCCGTAGCTCAGTTGGTAGAGCATCGGACGCGTTATTCGAAGGTCGCAGGTTCGGTCCCTGAGAGCGGCAATTCATCTTTTCATCCACTTTTCTTTCTTCACATTTGATTATAA
>JALIZH010007690.1:0-83179 GCA_030522465.1 Rhipicephalus appendiculatus
CTCTCCATCATCACCCCTCATCACTCTTTCTTCTCCCCTCTCCCTTATCCCCTGTGCAGAGTAGCAGGCTAGAGCGCACTAGCTCAGGCCGACCTCTCTGCCTTTCAATAAATTATCTCTCTCTCTCTCTCTCTAGCGTAAGGTAAGAATCAACTAGGTTAGGATAAGCTTAGGGCTGGGTAAAGTTAGGTTACGACAGCAGGTCCACTCTGGTCAAGTCAGGCCGTGTTGATGGCGGATCTGCCAGCGCGACAAGGTGCATCTGTTCGCAGTTTCTCAGAACTCCGTTGCCTACGCAAGCCTCTTCAATAGACAGCTTCTCGTGACATCACGCACCTTCTGAACCTACTGCCACTCCACGCTAACGGCTTTAATTACAAGTAAGTTGCGGTAAACCCACTTCAACGTGATAACGACTTGCCACACTCTGTGCGTGAATGACGAAAGACTCTGCATGCGATGCTTTGATAACAACCTGACATCGCAAACGTCACGTCCCCCCCCCATGGTGGTGCTTCAACGCGGCCGTTTTAGTGACGTCAGTAAGCCATCTATATATATATATATATACTAAACGCGAGAAAGGCAAATGTCAGACGACGACGATCGTGGTTACGAAAGCGCGCAATACCACTACGAATAACAAAGCGTGACGTAAACCTGCAGCTGCATGCCCTCGCTCGTACTTGTTGTCACGCCGTTGAGCAATTACAGCTCGTAACCGCGTAAACGGCTTGAATGAAATTGATTGCGTGTGGGACTATCCGTGTATAGAGTTCATGCGAGGTAGCACCGCCCCTGGTTCTTTTGCGTGATTATTGCAAGCGTAGTTATATGCGACCGTGGTTCCTGCGACCGTGGTTCAAAGAACCGTGGGTATTTGCGACAGGTTATCATTTCTTTAAAAAAATGACTCGCTGAATCATAAGCGAGGCGCGTTTTGACATTCGTGTGGAAACGGAAGAAGAAAATAGCAACATCAGACGTTCAGTTTGACAGGTCAAATCAGTTGGACAGATATATCAAATCTGACAGATGTTCCGGCCATGTGTATCCATGCACATAAGCCGCGGTTCGCGCCTTGCGAAAAGTAAGACAGTAAAAAAAAGATAAAATAGAAGAAAGAGTTCACCAGGTGGAATCATTCTGAACGAAAATAACGTTTTCGAAACGTGTATGTAGAAGTGCGCGAGATATGTGACATTAAGTCTCCCAAGAAAACAAGGCGGCGAAGAGGGGGGAGAGGGAAATAAAGGTCACGTGTTCTACGCAGCGCCTGCTGCGTGACGTCAAACAGCCGTCGCGGGAAATTCTTCGCGAGCTACTCAGATGTCACTTCGCCCCGCCAGGGTCGAGAGAAAGAAGGGATCGCGGCATTTCTCTTGGGTACCCTTCGTTTCTTAATCGGCAATTACCGTCTTCATACCTATGGCCTTATCGCCATAGGCGTGTGTATATAGGCAGAGGGTTAGGGGGGGGGGGGGGGGGTCTGCTCACCACCCTTAAAGAAGTGCTGACACGATTTTGAGACATCGCAAAAGGTGCATTTCTCGTTTCCTTGGTATGCATGGTTAACGCTCTCCACACACCGGACTCCGACAACACATAAGATATCTTACTTTGATTTTGAAGTTTTCGTCGCTGAGCATCTGCAAGCCAGCCTCACCGCAATGCACGTTAGAAAATTATCCCGACCGGTCAACACAGTTCCACTGAGTTTGCGAACAGGCCGTTGTGAGAAGCATTACCATGCATTGTAAAAGCTTGTTTTCTTTAGGACACAACCAACTTGCGTGCAGTACGTGAGGGGCCGGGGGGTAGGGGGGCGCGTTGCAAAGCCTATCCTCCTCCGACCCATCTCTTCCTATGGGAAACCCCTGGTGCGCCTGTTTGTCGCCAAACAAGGCGTCGCAAAATGTTGCTCTACGTAAGCACGTGAGCACGTAGCGACAGTAAAGACGGATGACGCCCGTGATATCCGCAACATTTTGAGATTCCAAACTTTCGTAGCATCAGATCGGAAATGTATATTTTACGTACTTCGAAACGCGCATGCTTGCTAAGTGCCATCCCCACGGCTTTACGCGAAAGAAGTCGCGTGAACGATATATCGTTAACAAGGCACGGCACAACAATGAGTGTTCAGTGTAATAATAATAATAATAATAATAATAATAATAATAATAATAATAATAATAATAATAATAATATCTGGGGTTTTACGTCCCAAAACCACGATATGATTATGAGAGACGCCGTAGTGGAGGGCTCCGGAAATTTCGACCATCTGGTGTTCTTTAATGTGCACTGACAACGCACAGTAGACGGGCCTCTACCATTTCGCCTCCACCGAAATGCGACCGCCACGGCCGGGATCGAACCCGCGACCTCCGGATCAGCAGCCGAGCACCTTAGCCACTGATCCACTGTGGCGGACTGGGATGGGTTTGAGGGCCGCCATATTGGGCTGTTAACCTTTAGTGTTTTGTATCTTTAACAACTAAACGAACAGTGTTACGGTAGACGCATACGCATGAAAACGGTTGGGTTGGTGCATGCGAGGTTTCATGGCCTTATTAATACACGTCGCGATGTACAAAAACAAGGAAACAACGGCTTGACAGCCCAAGATGGCGGCGCCCAGATGTCTTACGGAAAATAGTCTATAACAGGGCGGGGATAGAAGGCAGGTCACCAAATGCTCGCACCATCAGCGGCAGCCGGCGCGAGATGACACCGCGACTAAATCGAGCGGAATAACGCGAGTTGCAACGCACGATGGTGGTGGGGGGGTCTAGCAAGGCGGCGGCGGCTGCGACTGGCGTGACGGCCCCTCCATGGCTGCTGCTGCGGCAGATCGTCGTCGGTGCGAACGGAGCACAGCTGCAGCCATCGGCACAGGCTCAACCTGCCGCTCGGCGCCGGCTGAGAGGAGGAAGCAGATGAACAGAGAGAGGCAACAGCTGGGAGGGGAGGAGGAAAGGTAGAAGAGCGGCGCACGTACGGACTGAGCGCTCGGAACACTCGGAGCTCGCACCACATCGCACCGCACGACGCACGTGACGAAAGAACGACTTTGATATAGCGAGGCCAGAGGAGCGTTTTGCGGCCGCTCTCAGACCTCCGACGTCATTGTTGGTTACGTCGTATGTGCGTGATAGTCAAGCACAGAGGTCGGGTGTGAATGCAAAAGGTATAGACTGTTTTAATGGGCTTCGGTGGCGACGTACTGCGCGTTAACCTCGTCGTTTTTGCGCATTTAACAACCATAGGCGTGTGCGGGTTTCTTCCACTACAGGGGGAGGGGGGGAGGGGGGAAGGGGCAAGCCTCACCTGCCGCAACAATCCCCACCCCTCCTCTCTATTGATTGAGTACGAAATAAAAAACACATGCTAAGATCAACACGAAGCGATGACGTGCATCCTTACAAAGACTCGCCATTGGTCACCGGCTTCCTGGGGCTAAAAGTGGGAAGCAAAGAGTTCTTTCATTGCAACGTGAGTGATCCTCGCTCGCCATTATTCGCTAAAAAACATGCGTAGCTGTGACCCTTCGCAGTAAGATATGAAGTAAAAGGTACGACTGCGTAAAGATATGGGGACGCCCCCCCTTTGGATAATCGGGGGTGGGGGGGCTCCCCTCAGCCTCCCCTCCGTCCTCACGTGCGCGCGCCTTTGTTAACAGCTAAACGAACAGTGCTACGGTTCACGCACACACTTGAAAATGCTTGCGTGGGTGCATTCGACGTTACAGGAACATTTTAATTTCACGTCGCAACATACGATACAAACATTTAAAAAAAAATTCATTTAAAAGCGCAAGATGGCGGCGCCCATGTGCCTTACGTAAAATCTTCTACGGAGCTCGAAGCGAGAGGCGTTAGTAACCACAGTGACAAAAGACAAGACATCGCGTATAAATGCTGCGCGCTACAGCCGCAAGCATGTTCGCGTACATTCAGCTAATTCAGCCAGCCGGTCTTTCTTTCGAAGCCACGTGTTCCCCGCTAGGTGTCGCCAGCGCACTCACGCAGGAGCGCGCAAGTGTTCCCAGAGACAAGTGTCCAGGCATCTGTGCACGTTGCCGAGGCTCTATAGCTGTGCTCCGTTCCAAATAAATAGCAGGCAATGCAGGCGAGCAGCGCTGTAGGTGCACGCGGCGACGGCTGCGGAGCTGGTGGAAGCAGGGTTTCTCGTAAAAAGGAGTTAGTGTTTAATGACGAGAAAGGAGGAGAGGTCGACCTGGAGGGCAAGTTCATATAGCCACAAGGCTTTCTTGAAACTCGGGGGGAATAAGGCAAAAAGAAGTTCGTGCGGTTGTGTATCGCAGCCGTTTTGACAAAACGCTGCCACTCGATGGCAGTAGTGGGAGGCCAAGCGCGCGGCCGCAGCGGTAGCGAGGTTTCCGACTCAAGAGGCTCCAACCATTCCACGATAAGCCTTTTGAACAATGAATGTCTTGTCTCACTCTCTCTCTCTCTCTCTCTCACACAAACAGTACTCTCTCTCTAAAGAGAAATAAGGCGCTACTTCTTTAACGCAATGTTGGAAACGTTTTCTTCTGGGTCTACACGTTGATGTGCTCAATTAGGACTTCGCGCTTTTAGGGTAGGCCGGCTTCGTGGTAACTTATGCGCTGTGTTTTGACTATGCTTGCCCTTCGTGGGGGGAAGGGGGGGGGGGGATCTGGGGAAGGCGCCCCATGCCCACCCCCTCTAGCGCCACCCCTTCTAGAGAGGCTGCCGTGCCTTCACCGCAGCGACAAATCACTGACGATGACTCCCTGTACGCGAAGATGCCGCAATGGGCTTTCTAAAAGAAGACCCCACAGCACAGACAATGATATACAGAACGTCTGCAAGCTTGCAATAACAGATGCGTTCGAGGATGCAGAAAGGGGGACGCACTGTCAACAAATGTGTTTCCGCCTGCTTCGTCAACAAAGGATTACAAACCGACTGAATTGACAGCGTAAACATAAAAAAAAAAGGAACTCAACCTTTCTGTCCGATAAGCCACCTCCATAGCAGCTCGCAGGGCGATACAATAGTGTATCAAAGTGTGTGTGTGTGTGTGTGTGTGTGTGTGTGTGTGTGTGTGTGTGTGTGTGTGTGTGTGTGTGTGTGTGTGAGTGTGTGTGTGAGTGTGTGTGTGTGTGTGTGAGTGTGTGTGTGTGTGTGTGTGAGTGTGTGTGTGTGTGTGTGTGTGTGTGTGTGTGTGTGTGTGTGTGTGTCTGTGTGTGTGTGTGTGTGTGTGTGTGTGTGTGTGTGTGTGTGTGTGTGTGAGTGTGTGTGAGTGTGTGAGTGTGTGTGTGTGTGTGTGTGTGTGTGTGTGTGTGAGTGTGTGTGTGTGTGTGTGTGTGTGTGTGTGTGTGTGTGTGTGTGTGTGTGTGTGTGTGTGTGTGTGTGTGTGTGTGTGTGTGTGTGTGTGTGTGTGTGTGTGTGAGTGTGAGTGTGTGTGTGTGTGTGTGTGTGTGTGCGTGTGTGTACAAACACCGTAACACTGCATACCGGATGCCTGCGCACTGTCAGCAAAGGCTTTTCCAATGCTCCGTCATCGAGAGCTCTTCCATTGTGCGAACGTTACAACAAACCGCACGGTGCAAGTAAACAGAGTGCTTGTATGCGCGCACACGTCTGTTTTTTTCAGTGCGAGGTGAAACCGAACTACAGCAGCGCAACCATACAGCCATAGCCGAAGCTATAGCCATAGCCACAAACATAGCCAAAGTTCTAGCTGCCGGCAAAGAATGAAAGAAGGAAGGAAAATAAATGTAGCGAAGACGACAACTGTCTCGTGCTAGAATATTCAGCGCGTTTCGCACAACACTCCCCTCACAGTGCAATAGACATCGGTACCGTTGAGAGGATCGAACCCGGGGCCAACGCCTCGGCGGAGCGGTTTCGCTTATACAGCAGCCGAGTTTTAACTCAATAGCTGGGTCATTGATAAGAGCACATCAGTTCTGAGGAAGGCGCCGAGAAGAAACTCGAAGTTACTGTCTTCCTGTCATGGCGACTATGTGCCTTGTAACGCCCATTGTTTTGCCCTCTTGGTTATGACCTTGCTGATTGTCTTCTTGCCACGTAGTAGTAGTAGTAGTAGTAGTAGTAGTAGTAGTAGTAGTAGTAGTAGTAGTAGTAGTAGTAGTAGTAGTAGTAGTAATAATAATAATAATCCTTAGATTACCATAGACCCTAGCAAAAAAGTCAAGCGGCGAGTTATTAAAATATTCAGGAACTCTTCCCTACCGGGAAGAATTTATTTTCCCGGTAGGGAAGGGCTCCTGAATATATTAATAACTTTTAAGTTAGTCGTGAGCGTGCTTGGCCTGCTGCTTCCTTTCTTTCTCTCTCTCCCTTCATTTCCTTGTATCGCATCGCGCGATGCTCCCTCCTAACATTCCTTCCTCCAGGCCGTGAATGAGACGTTCGTACACGTCCATAGAAGCACAGCACTTAAGTCGATATCTCTCGCTCTGCAGCGCGCGGCGCTAACCGCTGAGCCACGAAAGCGCACGTCGTTCAGTTGATATACGGGCAACAACGACGGCCATGCGCTCGTATACCCAGGCAACAATGCAATGCGACAACGTGAAACGACGAGCGACCTCCACATGAGGTCAGATTAGCATATCAGAAACGTGTAATCGTCCACGTGCCCAACATCGATCACTGGAAAGCGGCGCATATATACACAAAATACGCGTGTGACCAACGCAATATCGAGGGCCGCATTTCCGCATACGTTCGCATTTGCCGGGTTTTTCGCGTACTACATAAGCCACCGAAACGTGCGACTCGCGAAAGCTGCGCTCGAAACGAAAAGTATCGAGAGATGTTTTAGATGTTTCCCGCAATGACTTCTATGTAACTCTGGCCTCGTATACACCGAGGCCTCCGCGTTATATATATTATGCATCACGCGCGCGCAGCGCGCGAATATCTTTCTAGCAGCTGTCAGATGAGCGTGCGTGGTGCGCTCTGTATAACACACGGCGTCATGCGGGCTCCGAACAATGGCCCGCGATGCTTTTACACCCTTTCCACTCTCAAGCCTCTTTCCTACATTTAACCCGTTTAAAAAGCTCTCGAGGCAAACGCGCGTATGGCAATTGCCGGCTGTATTAGCAACTACGCCGACAACTGACGCGCCATGCAACGCCGATGTCATCGTTCATATTGGGTAATGAAATCACTGTTTGCCACGCAGGAAGCGAAATTAGTTGTAATCTATAGTGCTCTACGGTGCCACTATAATTGCCGCGTTATCTTAGCGGTGAAAGTATTGCCCTGCTAAGTTCGACGACACGTGTTCACTCTCGGACATATAGTGTAATAAAATCGGAGGTTTTACTCCCCAAAACCACGATATGACAAAAAAATCACGCCATATCCACGAAGTGAATGATGATGAGTGGGCGAAGCTCGATCGTTTTCATCCATGGCAGAAAGAGAATGTGTGGTCTGGAACGCGCTTATACTTCATGGTCATCAGCGTCATCGTCATCGTTATCACGTGTAGTGGGCACATTCCACTATACTGGAACGCGCTTATTCTTCATCGTTATCACGTGTAGTGGGTACATTCCACTACACTGCGTCATCTTTATCACGTGGAGTGGGTACATTCCACTACACGTGGCTACCATACCTACCTACTACTACTACTACAGAGGAGGGACAGACCCACACCCTTAGGAGCTTCGCCCCTAAAAGAACGCCGTATAGTGGAGCGCTCTGGAAATTTTGGCCATCTGGTGTTCTTTAACGTGCAGCGCAATCTAAGCACGCGGGCCTCCAGCGAAATGCGGTCGCCGAGGCAGGGATTCGATCCCGCGACGTTCAGCAGTCGAACACCGTAACCACTAACTATGATATCTCGGGGTTTAACGTCCCAGAAACCACCACATGATCATGAGGGGCGCCGTAGTGAAGAGCTCAGGAAATTTCGACCGTCTGGTGTTTAACCTGCACTGACATCGCACGGTACACGGGATTCTAGCATTAGGCGACCTTTAATCGAAATGCGATCGTCGCGGCCGGGATCGAACCCGCGACCTTTCGGGTCAGAAGCCGAACAACTTAACCGCTACACCTGCGCGGCGGACACCGCAACCACTATAGACCACCGTGGCGGTTTCTGGTAAGACGTGTGATGAGACCTAACGAGATTTTTTTTTTTTTCGAATTAGAGTTTAGGAATGCCTTTGTCGAGTGGAGAGGCAATACACAGTGAGATGAGCCTTTAAAGTCACATCAGAAGTCGTAGCCATAGGCGTGCGCACGAGGGGGCAGGGGGGGGGGGGGGGGGGCAGCTCATCCAAGTCACCTTAGAAGGGAGGGCGCAAAGTCTGCCATATACATTAACTTAATAGGGAAGGGGGGGCGCTAAGACGAGCCTTCCCCCCCCCCCCCCCCCCTGAATTGGAACCCCGCGCACGCCTATGGTCGTCCATAGCTCGGCACACTCACTCATGACTGCGCTCAACTCACACTCACTCACACTCATTTGAACGTGGTGAGTTCAGTATGAGTGAGTACTCATGCGTGTGAGTGGACGTGAGTGTGAACGTGAGTGAGTACTCATGAGTGTGAGTGGAGGTGAGTGTGAACGTGAGTGAGTACTCATGAGTGTGAGTGGACGTGAGTGTGAACGTGAGTGAGCGCGAAGGCTGAAAAAAATTGTGGTGAGTGAGTTTGAGTGAGTACTCCCTTAAAGTGCCGACCTATGGAGCTCGGCACACTCACTCATGAGTGCACTCAACTCACACTCACTCACACTCATTTGAACATGGTGAGTTGACTATGAGTGAGTACTCATGAGTGTGAGTGGACGTGAGTGTGAACGTGAGTGAGTACTCATGAGTGTGAGTGGAGGTGAGTGTGAACGTGAGTGAGTACTCGTGAGTGTGAGTGGACGTGAGTGTGAACGTGAGTGAGCGCGAAGGCTGAAAAAATCGTGGTGAGTGAGTACTCCCTTAAAGTGCCGACCTATGGAGCTCGGCACACTCACTCATGAGTGCACTCAACTCACACTCATTTGAACATGGTGAGTTGAGTATGAGTGAGTACTCATGAGTGTGAGTGGACGTGAGTGTGAACGTGAGTGAGTGCTCATGAGTGTGAGTGGAGGTGAGTGTGAACGTGAGTGAGTACTCATGAGTGTGAGTGGACGGGAGTGAGTGCGAAGGCTGAAAAAATTGTGGTGAGTGAGTTTGAGTGAGTGCTCCCTTAAAGTGCCGACCTATGGTCGTAGCTAATGGAGGCAGCGGTGGGACGAGACTTCGAGCACCGTCGAAAATCGTAACAGCCCTGCTGTATAAACGTCTCCGGGCCGATTACGTAACGGAAACAACGGACGGACGCGACTGTTATGAAAGCGAACAGGACGTCGAGCACGTGAACACACGATCGAAACAGATGTACGCTCTCATTCACGCACACGCAATCAAAGCGTCATTCTACGAAAGAAAAAAGAAGAAACGTGCGAAAAAAATCAAATAATTTTAGAAAACTAGGCCTCAGTGGGATCGCGTCGCCGCTGACACAGACGTCTGCTGTGTGTGACAACGAGACGGCCTCAGGGGTCTCGCTGCCTGCCTGACACCGCACCTGCGACATCCTGTTGATGCTGCACTGCGCCGTGCCATCTATATGTGCGGCTGTGCGCAGATCTTATGGCAATTCGCGCAAGAACAACACACACACGCACGCACGCACGCACGCACGCACACACACACACACACACACACACACACACACACACACACACACACACACACACACACACACACACACACACACACACACACACACACACACACACACACACACACACACACACACACACACAATAAGCGTGACTTCAGCATTCTAGCCTCGTTGTGCCTTCGAATGAGGAGGCGTCACGCTTTTGACGCAGCTGTCATTTGCACACACGGACAGGAAGACAGATAGTGCACTGTATGTATGTAGAGTACTCGCGTATTGAAACGCGAAAGCTTTAGGGCTAAGTAATGCCCATATGTTCGTTTCCAGCGTCTGCAGTTCGTGTGACATAGGCGTGGTATGGATTCGAACGCTCGAGCAATTACATCGGAGCGAACGTTGCCTTCAGCGGCCACATTAGCAGCGACATGACGCTGTTATCACGAGCACTTCCTCATAGCAATCGTCACTCTAAACAAAAATACGATGGTGCGTTTCAGTCTGGGAGTATTGTATGTATGTATGTATGTATGTATGTATGTATGTATGTATGTATGTATGTATGTATGTATGTATGTATGTATGTATGTATGTATGTATGTATGTATGTATGTATGTACGTACGTACAGTGTTGGTCAAACGTTAGCAGGCCACGCTTCCATAGAAATACATGGCATAGTGGCCTGCGAACTTTTGACCCCCCCCCTGTACGTACGCACGTATGTATGTATGTAAAGAATCACATAGATAGATAGATAGATAGATAGATAGATAGATAGATAGATAGATAGATAGATAGATAGATAGATAGATAGATAGATAGATAGATAGATAGATAGATAGATAGATAGATAGATAGATAGATAGATAGATAGATAGATAGATAGATAGATAGATAGATAGATAGATAGATACAACACCGAACGCACAGCGACATTCCTTTCCTGTACGAACAACAAGCGAACTCGCGGCTTCATGCAATGACTCTGAGAGCGCCCTGCCGTGTCTGTACAACGCGCTCCACGCATGGCCCCGCCGCAACACATGCGGTCCACCGGCTGCCATCATCATCTCCCCCGTGTGACGACCGCATGAAGAGACGACAAAACGCGGCCTCGGGAGCTGGAGGGTGCAGGTGCGCATACCTGTCAAACTAACGCCGAGCGCCAGCCCCGCGTTCCTCCCCATTATAACCTCGCATCGGGGGGGTATACGACTATATAGATATAAGCGTCGGCGAACCCGAATGCGTGACTGCGCTTCGGAGCTCGTTAATGCGCTCCGCGATAAGCAAGCGCACGGGCAGACGTCGATGAAGGACGGAGCTCCGATCGCCGCAAAAGACGGGGGATGTTTTGGTAAACGCGCGCATAATCGTGTACGCTCGAAGAGATCGAACGGTAGAGGACCGTGTTCCTGAATTAACAAGGATAAGTTGAAGTGTATACGGCAGTGCACTCAGAAAGCTATTTCGTTATTTTCTGCAGACGATTTCTCCCATAGCCATTTACGCACAGAGGCGGGGGGGGGGGGGGCACACCTTTCCCTGATCATCTGAGGGAAGCAAGCGTACCAGGTCATCCCCACAACTTTACACAGCCGGACCTATCGTCATTCTCTAGGCGTTTTTCAGCCTGTCCAGTATTCCGGTATACGCAAAACTCTTCGCGTACTGGAATACAGAATGTCATAGGCGTGCGCACAAGGGGAGCATGACCGCCCCCCTCTAGTTACCTAGGAGGGGGGGGCGCAAAGTCGGCTCTATACATTCACCTTAATAGGGGAGGGGGGCGCTGCAATGAACCTTCGCCCCCCCCTGAAGGGGAACCCTCCCTGCGCACGCTTATGCCGAGTGTGAAATGTGCGTGCGCGCGCACGAGTAACATGACCGCACCGCGGAAAGTGGTAGCCGTTAACCTCGAATCTATCAAGTGGTCAACGAGCGCTGCGTAGCTCGTTAGCTCCGAATCGATGCTTTTATCTGCTTTAGGTTCATGTCCTTAAGCTTCGACAGCAAAACATAGTCGTGTCATTGAAGCCATAATCTGTGATGACCGCATGTCGATACAAAAGATGTGCTCCAATTCCGTCCAGTACTGAATATCTGCAGACTTTAACGGCCGAGAAGACAGCTTCGAAGAGGGAAAAGTGATGGTTAAGTAACTTGGCAACACGTCCAATACATCTCCGCGATTTGACCTTACCTCGCGTCGACAAAAAGAAATGTCAGGAAACACTGAATGTTATCTCAGTACTTTAACATCTATCGTGCCCGAGTTAACCTATACAGAAAACGCAACGGACGTCGCATTAAGCGCATAAGAATGCGAGACATTTCCCATATGCTCGCACGACCTTTCGGGCCAGCTTGCACGCAGCCCGCCCAGAAGCCGCCGTCTTGCTTCGGACAGCGAAGTAGGTAGTCATCATCGCTCCTAGCCCTTCTTTAGCCGACTTTGAATAATCGATTTTCCCCGAAGGTCGCGGGATCGAATCCCGGCCGCGGCGGCTGCATTTCCGATGGAGACGAAAATGCTTGAGGCCCGTGTACTTAGATTTAGGTGCACGTTAAAGAACCCCAGGTGGTCTAAACTTCCGGAGCCCTCCACTACGGCGTCTCTCATAATCATATCGTGGTTTTGGGACGTTAAACCCCAGATATTATTATTCATAATAATCGATTTTGTCCAATCCGGCACATCGAACTGGGCGCGAAGTCATACCTTTGGTGAGGGTCGAGTCAGTTTTCAACTGACACTGAAAAATCGACGTCACCGCTTGGTCACATGGCAAGCTTTGTTACCATCGGATGTAAACTTCCGGGCGGACGTTGTATTTTCCGTTTCGTGGGGCATAGACACTGTATAACGTTTCTGCGTTAACAGATTCAGAGCTATTTGGCTACTGTGATGATGGAAGCCAGCGGTTGCATGCCCTGCGGCAGCGGCTTCACGTCGCTTTCGCCCCGACATAGGCGCGCGCACGGGGGAGGGGAGGTCGGGGGGGGGGGGGGGAGAAGGGTGGCGCATGGTCACCCCCATACATTGGCATAATGGGGAGGGGGGGGCGCTGCGACACGGGGGGGGCGCAAAGTCAGCCCCATATATTGACATAATAGGGAGGGGGGGGGGGGCGCTGCGACGAACCTTCGTCCCCCCCCCCTGAACGGGAAACCCTGCGCACGCCTATGCGCACCGATTCGCGCTTCAGTGCGCGTTGGTGCTCCTTCGATTCCCGATATTCTTCATCAATGTGAACAACACGCGTCCATCCCATAGTAAGTGTAAGCATGGGGGGGGGGGGGGGAGGCATCTGCTGATAACAGCGCTCGCGCGATCTCTACGTCACGTGACAAAGGGACACAGCGATTGGCGGAAAGTAC
The DNA here is from genome assembly GCA_030522465.1 of Rhipicephalus appendiculatus. Classification (NCBI taxonomy): domain Eukaryota; kingdom Metazoa; phylum Arthropoda; class Arachnida; order Ixodida; family Ixodidae; genus Rhipicephalus; species Rhipicephalus appendiculatus. Next base: position 13,094 of record JALIZH010007690.1, read on the forward strand.
CACTAAGGTCCCTATTTATATAGAGGGACTTTAAAACATAAAGGGACTTTAAGTACCACCGCCGAATAGCGACACTAGCGACACTTGTGAAAGAGGCATTGACGGTGGCGAGTCAAAGTCAAGTCGAGTCGAGTGAAAGTCAAGTCGAGTCAAAGTAAAGTCGAGTCAAGTCAAAGTAAAGCAAAGGCAAGTCATGTCAAAGAGTAAAGTCAAAGTCAAGTCAAGTCAAAGTAAAGTCATGCCAAAGTCAAGTCAAAGTCAGGGGGGCGAGGGGCACCGAAAATTGTCGTCCTACGCGTAGTTTTTGTCCGCGGATGCGTTCCGTTCGAACCTAGGCATTGGCAGCTTCGCTGTAATATCCTGTCGCGATAAACGCTATGGATGTAAGTCACGGCCCGATGCCGTAAAAAAAGAGAAGCCAACTAACTGAGGAAACGGAAACGATGGACATAAACTCGGCTGAACAAAACAACGCGAGAGAGCTCACACGAGTGACAGCTGGGTGTTTTAGAACCTTTGCCCGCGTTTGTTCTCCGAATACGTCATGTACTCTACTTTAACGATTGAAACGTGTGGTAGACACACACAAAAAAAGAGACCAGGGGAGATTCAGAGTGAACATGAGTGCATGTCGTCGGCTTGCATAAACTGATCTTGTTGCGTCAGCTGCATCGCGTTTATTTTGTCGCCATCGTTGATGTGCTTTTGTGGATTCTATGATCCAGTGACTTTTTTTTTTCTTTTTCTGCGTTGTACCTGTATATAAACCACCCGTGGAGAGTTTGTGCGTGAGGTGTGACTTGACGCTTTTTTTATTGCTATATTGCTTTTTACTGACGACAAGCGTTCTGTGCAGACAATCCAGTGTAAGTCTAAAGGCCAAAAATGAAAACAAAATTTTCTCTCCACTCCGTAAACACCCGTGCCTACGCATTCGGCATAAATTTTCCAAATGGCAACGCTATAGAAAAGGGCGAAGCAATGTACGTGCTTGATGCCTCACGAAAACCACAGACCGCCTAAATAAGGGTTTTTTGAACACAATATTTTGAACTAAAGCATAGTGAAATCTTAAAAACAACACCATAGCTGTCGTTCTCGTAATGCGGTATGATTCCGGACGAACCTGGAACTACAAATGCGTGGTAACCTGTCGACGCAGCGTACGTCAAGCGACAGTAGCGTACCAGAAATTTTTTTCGGGGGGGGGGGGGGGGTTCAACCATACTTTATGTATGTTCGTGCGTGCGTTTGTATGTGTGTGCATATATAGCAAGCAAAACTGAAAAATTTCGGGGGGGGGTTGAACCCCCCCAACCTCCCCCCCCCCCCCTGGCTACGCCACTCTCAAGCGATCGTTCACGCATCAATTACGGATTCGATGTGCTGTGAAGACGGCTACAGGACTGTTTTACTTGTTGTCCATACGCCTCTGGCCTAACGCGATACTCCGCTGCGGTGGCTGAGTAGTTACAGAGCTCGGCTGCTGACCCGAAGGTCGCAGGGTTCGATCCCGGCTGCGGCGGTCGCATATCGATGGAGGCGAAATGCTAGAGGCCCGTGTACTGTGCGATGTCAGTGCGCGTTAAAGAACACCAGATGGTCCAAATTTCCGGAGCCCTCCACTACGGCGTCCCTCATAATTCATATCGTGGTTTTGGGTCGTTAAACCCCAGATATTTTAATTGGGACATTCCTGACACCTCCTGCGCATGTCGTACGCAAGCAATATGCCTGCGTACGACATGCATAGGCGTGCGCACGGGAGGGGGGGGGGGGGGCAGGGGGGGACGGCCGCCCCCCCTAGTCACCCTAAGAGGGGGGGGCAACGTCAGCCCCACACATTGACATAATAGGGAGGGGAGGGGGCGCTGCGTGGGGGGGGGGGGGGGGGGGGCGTCAGCTCCATACATTGCCATAATAGGGAGGGTGGGGGGTGCTGCGACGAACCTTCGCACCCCCGCCCCCCCCTGAAGGGGAACCCTGCGCACGCCCATGACGACATGTAGAGATGTTAAGACGGAATATAAAGCGTTATTGGCATATTGTGCCTCCTGTGCATGTCGTGCGCAGACAAGGAACTCGACCAGCCGGTAAGCTATACCGAGGTTTGTTTGCAAGTCTGTCTCTCTCTCTCGCTACCTCCTTTCCCTGCCCGCCAGCTTCATGAGGACAACCAGCGCGGAAAAGAAAGAAGTTCGACATAGCTGGATGGATGCCAGGGACCCGAGGGGGAAGTATATACGCGCCACATCGCTAAACTCTTTCTCGAGTGGAAAGATAAGCGCTCGGGGCTGTAAATAACGCGTGCGCTTGTATAGCTGCTTCTCTGCACGGCCCGCCATGAGAACTGCGTACTTACACCGCTGCCACCGTTTCTCTAAGGCACATACCGTATTTACTCGAATGTAAGGTGAGCTTTTTTTTTTTTTTTTTTCAGACTTTTGTCAGCCTAAAGTCGACCATGATCGCGTTACAATGGAATACCGAAATAAGTATTCTTTTATTTTTCTTCCTGGACGCAATGAAAAGTCACCCCTCGCGTTACAATCGCGGTCGCGTTACAATCGAGTGAATACGGTACACCGACGTCACTGCGTCTTCGTTATCGTGCTCAGAACGAGTAGCAAGTTAACGTACAGGTGGCGCTGCCTAACACTCCCTGTAGAGAGGGCGCTTCCTGTCGCGCGGAGATATATAGATGTACTAAAAGATCGGTTGAACGTTTGTCGGTTGACGTCAGCGAAGAGCCGTAACGCCGTTCAGGTGCGGTGAACGCATAAATGCTCTTATCTCGGAGGCTTTGTCATCCAGAGCGCACTTCGCATACCGATTGGTTTTAGACGTCTGCAGACAAGCGTCGACGGACGCATGCGAAACTCGGTAGGTATCGCTTACTGGTATACGTATCAAGGAGCTATTCCAAGCGTCGAACAGTCAACTGCGCATCCCACACCTTTGACAACAGGGGCGTAGCCGGGAAGGGCGGGAGGTTGACAGGTTCAAACTCCCCCGAAAATTTTCAATTTTGCATGTGAATATATATACACGCACATACAAACGCACACAAGAACAGGCATAAGGTACGTTTGAACCCCCCCCTCTCCCACGAAAAGAATTTGCTGGCTACGTTACTGGTTGGCGACATTCACCTACCGCCATTTGAAGCGCCTTATAAACAGCTTGAATCCCATTCTTACTTTTGTTGTGTTTTCCGTTTCTGACGCAGGGACGACTGACTAGAGAGAACTCTCAGTTCCCGGCATGCAAACCTATTTCGCTGTCACTTTATTCAGACATCTGTGGGTTGTGATCATTCTTTCCTTTCTTTTTTTTTAAGTTTGTTTATTTCTGCAGCGGGAGCAACAATCTCTACGCAGGCGCCCTTCGACGTTCCTTCGCGCGCACATGTGGTGCGATTTTCGTACGCATTCCAAATAAACACGGGGGGGCGGTATACGTGCTTAAACGTCACAAACACGTGACTGCGCCGATTTGGATTGAACCGGATACGAAAGCGGCTGACATGTCCTGAGCGCTAACGTTCCGATCAAAGTCAAGCCGTCCGATAGCCACTATAATGCCGTGCTTATCGGTTTCGGACGGTATCGGCATCCGTTCTTATTGCCTTCGTCCGAAAGCGGCCGATGACGTCACGGCTCGCGTGACACGCAACGTCACGGCTCACATTGGCCCAATCGCGTGCGTCTAAAAAGAACGGCACGCCCCCGTGCTTATTTGGAATGCGTACAAAATCGCACCAATGATCGCGCGAGGTTCCACGGAACGCGGGGCGATATGCCACCTCGAGGGCGACTCGGCGCCGCTCGGGAACGACGTGAGCGAGACGTCAGTGCGCGACCTTAGAAGCAGGCGGCGTCGTGCCCTTTTCTATAACGGTGCAGCCGCGTGCCGGAGAAATAGCACGTCTTGACAACTTGTATCACACAAGAGCGCCGCCGCAGCCGCAGGGGCCGGAGCACGCATGCACCGCGCGGCCTCTTGGGCACAGTGTTTCATAGGCGTGCGTAGGGTTCCCCTTCAGGGGGGTTGGAGGCGAAGGATCATCGCAGCGCTCCCCTTCCCTATTAAGTCAATGTATGGGGCAGCCTTTACGCTCCCCCTTCTTAGGTGACTGGGGGGGGGGGGGGGCCTCTGCCCCCCCCCCCTCGTGCGCACGCCTATGCAGTGTTTGTCTATGCACGACAGTCGCCGTTTACAAACGACTTATAAGTGGACGCAACATGTCTTTTGTCCAGTTTGTATGGTCTATAGCGGCTAATAAACAGCCAGATCCATTGCGCTTATTAACTGAACCGTCTGCATAATCAATGCGTCTTAGCTTAAGGGGCGGATCCAGCCACTCATTTTAGGGGGGGGTCCCGACTTCATTGTTTTTAGTAGTCACTATCATCATAAGAACCCCATCACAGCATATACGCTGTTAATTTGTGCTCATAGTGGTCCCCCCTCATTTGTCCTAATCGGTGATAGGAGGTGGGCGACTAATACCGAACCGAAGGGAGGGGGGGGGGGGGGGTGCTGACACAGGCTCTTTTTTTAGGGAGGGGGGAGGGCTTGCCCCCCCCCCCCTCCCCGGATCCGCCACTGCTTGGCTTAATCTCGATGTGCTGATATGACATATGAAGGAGGTGTTTCGGTGTCAGAACACGTACCCCCCCGAAGTTTTCTGAGCGGTGCATACTACCCCCCCCCCCCCCCTAGTCTCCCTCGTTTCCACTCGTAAGTTTTATGCATTTTACAATGAACGCAACAACTAACCGTGCGCTTTGCTAATGGATAAAGTGACTAAGATATTGGTACTAGCCTCGGCAACACATGTACAGGATAACTGAAAGATTCGCAGGGCCGTCTGGCCAATGGCGGACGGCGCGCTAATATACAGCTAACGGGAAAGTGACACCGACCGCACGCTCACGCGGCCGCACTGAAGCACGCGTATCAATTAAGTCGTTTTACCGTTATTCCCGGATAAGCGCGCGCATTGTCCCCCTAAAGACCAAGCGAGGAAATTTAATCGCGCACATGCGCGCATTGACAGGGGATCGAGCGAAATGTCGCGCTATACGACAGCTCGAACACGCACATATCTCGCTTAGTAATAACAGCTGCGTTTCCTCCGAGACAGTTGTAAACAAAGTTCTATAGTTGAGTACAAAAAAAAAAAATTTTTTTTTTCTCCCGGCCGACGCTGAAGTTGCTCCTCATCGAAGAGCTAAGCGATGACAGCGAAGCCATGTATACAGCAATCTCATCGGCGGTTACGCTGTTGTAAACAACGACGACAACGGGAGAAGCGAATATTAAGGCAACCACGGTAGTAGCAACAACGTCAACTAAACTGACAGAACGCAACGTTAAATACAGCAGCAGGAGCGACGACAGCAAAACGATATCTGCAGCAATGTCGTCCGCAGTGACGCCGCTGAAACAACGACACCTATGGAATTGAATACTACAGCAACGATGGTAGAAGCAACAACGTCAAGCTGCACTGAAAAAGCTGCAAGGATGGCAGAAGGAGCGATGAGAACGAAGCGATGTATGCAGCAATGTCACCCGCAGTGACGCGGTTGTAACAACAACGACACACCCATGGAACTGAACGCCACAGCAACGACGGTGGTATAGCCACAACGTCAACTGCACTGACACACCGGTAACGTCGGCAGCGGGAGAGACGATAGCAATGTGACAGGCGTAAGAACGTCAGCAACGAGCTGCGACCGACATTCGCAGCGACGGAGCTATATCAACGACACCGGTAGCGGTGAACACACATCAATGACAGCAACAACGACTTCGAGTAAACTAACACAGCCATAATCAACAGCGCTGACTGTGACGCAAGAGACTAGCGGTTTACGACGGCAGTGAAAAAGTTAAGAATAACAGCAGCCCAAAAGCGGCAGGACATTGAGGGGCAATTAAGCTCTGGCAATAAAGTCAGAGCTGGGTGAAGTCCATAGTTCGGTAACTTTGGCAATTAGTCTAGCGCACTTCCTGTATAGCGCGAGTGCAGAGAGCGGACATGCCAACGAGCTTTGCGTGCACGCGACAAACAAAATATCCAGATGCGCGCGCGTCGCATGCATAATCGGCTCACCCTTGCCGGAAGTGCGTAACAAAAAAAAAAAAAAAAACGCAAAAAAAAAAAAAAAAAAAAAAAAAAAAAAAAAAAAAAAAAAAAAAAAAGAAAAGTCTCCGCGGCGTGGCGGTCGCCAAAGTCGGCGATCTGACCGTCGAGAAAGAAAGAAACCACGGAGGAGGCGCGCGCACGGACGTCGCAATAACTCCAGCAATGGCAGGCTGCCCCAAAGAAAATAGATATTACACAAAGCGGCGGTGAATTTTGCCTCGACTTAAAACCAGAAATAGTGGGCCCCCCTCCGCATACACACACACAACAGTGCGCGAACATTGTCCTGTTATTGATTATGCAGTGCAAAACCGGTGCCTGCACACAATGGGGCTTTGAAAGAGAAGCATGTTTTTTTTCTGCATACTAAGAGGCAACAAAATAACCAGCCGCGTTGCGTCGTAGCAGAAGTCGCGGCAGACGACGTCGGCAGCTCTCGCGACTTCCTGAAGAGCAGCAGCTCCGATTACGTCACGAGCGTTAACGGTTAATAGCTTAACTATCAACGCGAACGCCCAACAGCGGTCCTTCAACGATCTAAACTTCAACGACAGCAGAACAACCGGAAGACTGCGGAGATATCGAAATTGGTAAAGATTGGCGCAGCTGCAGACGACAGCTCTTTAACGCCTTCTGTTCTTACGAGACAGACGGAAACAAATTGTCGCAGCAGACGACAACAGCCTTGCCAGCGAGTTCCTGAAGAAGACCGCTCTGAACGCAACGGCAGCGGTTAAATAGCTTCGCTATTAGGCAAACTGTATCACTGCCAGCGTCAGCACCAACATGAAGACACTACAGCGACACGATATCAAGCAACACGCGCATACGACACCTACAGCAGTGCAGCACAAAGACGTGCAGACGACGGCTTTCGTCTGTTTTCCTTGCAAAGCCTCAGTTGATCGAAAACCGACGAACAACGTTTTTAATTAAGCCCCGCGAAATGCGGTCGATTTACCGCGAACTTGAAAAGGTTAAATCGGGAAATGGCGAACAAGTGCGCGAAGTCGCAAAGCAGCCACCGCACTAATCTGCGTTCATCATCCACCTCGGTTAACGTAGATAATCACGTTAACTATGTGTAATACTGTACGACGTATTAATTAGGCCGCGGTGCGTTTCTGATAAGATAGGAATTCTTATATGAGCACCGGTGAATTTTGTTGTGTAGTAGCAGTCTTGATGAGGGGCGTGGATAGTTCGCAAAATTAACAACTCACCTATTAATAAAATCCTTCTTTGATTAGGTTGTGGCACGTTACTCAACAGCCTTTTTTTTTTTTTCAGGAATGTACTCTCCCCAAGGTCGTAAATAAATTTGAACACTGAACGTGCTTAACTTTTCTTGACCTTAGCTGTGTTTGGTAATCACAGGATCATTTTTTTGAAGTAATGCAGCCGTGAAAACAAATTTAAACGGAAGAATCGGTCACTGCCGACAGTCAAGAACACTGCCAGATAGCTTTCTTTCCCGAGGTGTCAAGCAAACGCGTGATAAAAAAAAAAATATGGGTGAAAAAAAAAATGCAGACACTACAGAAGCGATGACCGCTGCACCGTTTTTTTTTTTTTCTTTGTCCTCTCCACCTCACTATGTCTTCTTTCTTAACAGTGGCGACGCGTAACAGTGTAAACAAGTGTGACCCCCTCGCAAGATGCGTGCAGCGCAGAAGCGCCCACCGCACAAGGACACGCCGTTCCTGCAAACGTTGCGTTATACCTTCCGACGCTTATGCAAACGCCACTTTACCAAGTCCTAACGCGAATAAAAAGAAAATAGAAGGGGTTCTACGGTTTCCTACTAACTCGGTATGGTGTCTTCTTTTTTAAAGGACGTTTTCCTTGCCGTCAAACCACCGCCGTGCACTTTCAAGAGCCTACGTTCTCGGTATTTTGTATTCGCTCTTTCCCGCTTTAATAGATGGAGGCAGCTACGTCCTACGTTACCGGCTCCGCGTTATCGTCTGCTAACAGTGTTAACATCTTTAACATTAACAGTGTTAACGATCTTTAAGACAACGTGATTTGAAAGACTACCTAATTATATCTTCCAGAGAAAGGGGCGCGCAGGTTTACAGGTATGCAGGTAGATGTATGTGTAAAACGATATGAAGTTATATGCACAGATGCGTAGATCGGTATGCAGATTTATGAATAAATAAATGGACAGACAGACAGACAGACAGACAGACGGACGGACAGACAGACAGACAGACAGACAGACAGACAGACAGACAGACAGACAGACCGACAGACAGACAGACAGACAGACAGACCTGCGAACTATCGCAGCTCATGTGGCAGATGAACAAGGTTTACAGAAAGCACCGTCAAATTATGTCAGACCGCCTCGACTGAACGACGCATGCGCGACAGATGTCCCCCCTGTCTTTCGCTCACACGAGGCGCGAACTTCCGCTAGCTCCGAAAAAAAGTGAACAAAACTATAAAAAAAAATGGCGGGATCGCCGTTGAAGAGAGAGAGAGAGAAAGACAACCGTACGGAGTTTTGAAGCGCGAGCTGTTTTTTCGCGACGGGCCGGTGTCATTACATTAAATAACTGCAGCCGCTCCGAACGAGATAACAGCGCAATGGCGCCTCGGAAAAGTGGATCGAGGTGGTGTAGTATAAGTGTTGCGCACGCCGGCATTTTGTGGCCGCTGCTGCTGTCGGGCGCGGGAGATAGCGATTAACTCTCCTCTTTTGCGTCCACAGACTGACCGACCGACACTCCACGCGGCGTGGACTGGAGCTGTCAAGGGCGACCCAAAGGGGACGCGGGAGGGGGGGTTCCGGCAGAACTGCAGCACGTGATCGCGACCGTACAACCGGACGTACAGGCATACAAACTGACAGACGTACAAACCGACATACAAGCAGACGCACAGACAGACATACAAACTCACAGACATACGCACAGACAAACAAACAGACGCCACAGAGACGTACAAACAGACATACAAGCAGACGCACAGACAGACATACAGACGAACTCACAGACAAACAAACAGACGCACAGACAGACGTACAAGCAGACATACAGACAGACGCACAGACAGACAGACGTACTGACAGACAAACAGACGTATAGATAGATAGATAGATAGATAGATAGATAGATAGATAGATAGATAGATAGATAGATAGATAGATAGATAGATAGATAGATAATCTGCTAACTATCGCGACGACTGAACGACGCATGCGCGACAGATGTCCCTCCGTCTCTCGCTGCACACGAGGCGCGAACTTCACCGGCATATTGTGGCTGCCTCTGTCGGGGCGCGGGAGATAGCGAAGTCCTTTTTTTTTTGCGTCACAGACACCGGCCGACCGACACTCCATGCACGCCGCGTGTACTGGAACTGTCAAGGGCGACGCTAGGGGGGTGTGTGTGTGTGGGGGGGGGGGGGGGAGGAGAGGGGGGGGGGGTATTCTGGCAGAACGTCAGCAAGCACGACGCGGTCGCGACTCGTGCAACACCAACCGACCGAGCGGAAAAGCGACGAAACGCTAAAACGCGGAAAAAGGAAGCGGTCTCGTCTCCCGCGCGTCAAACTTTCCCTGGCGTGCAACGGAATCGACGACGACAGAAAAAAAATCGGGGTCACAAAAAGAAAAAGCGCGCCGCTCTGCCCTTTTCTCTTTCTGGCTGCCGAAACGTCGCTAAGGAAAGGACCTTGAAAGCGAATCTCTTGCGCACGAGGCGGTATTATGGTACGTACGTCAAACGACGCGCTCGCATCCAACTCGCAAGGGAGGGTATTTATTGAACGAGCGCCTCCCTTACCGCAAAACCGGGAAGTCATAACGGAGAAAAAAGAAAAGAAAAAATCAAACGCGTTATTGGTTTATATAAATATTCAAACGAGTACTGCAGCACATGATCGCGTAACTTGCTTGATAGCACGTGTTATGAAATGCGTAGCAGAAACATGCGCCGATAAAGGAACAGGGGCAAGAGAAAATAAGGTGAAGAAAAGGTGAGCAAAAAAAAAAAATGCTGCGAGTTTGCATGCCCGAAGAAGAACTGCTGAGGATACGAGGTAGAGATGTGCCATTTCGTCGTTCAATATTCGTCGCTAGGAGGAAGAACAAAAAACGGCAAGCCGCCGTTGCCGCCTTCGTGGTCGCTCCGCAGCAGCCGTCAAACGGCGCTAATGTCAAGTGTCAAAACGACGCTTTGACATTTGGCGGCCGCTCGGCAATGTATTTGTCTCTTAACAGTTACAACTTTGGCACGGTTGTTTGCAAAAACAAAATAGAGAGGCGCATGAAGAGAGACAGTTGCGTACGAATACCAATCGTCCGCTTCAAATAAGAGAAAGACGGCTGCAGACGATAACGTTTCGTCTGCTCGAACCACATCCAGAAGGACAGTTGCAGACGAAATTACCTGTCGTCTGCGTAAACGTAATCGTTCCCCTTTATCTCGAAGCGCTCGCGAAAGCCCGAGAACAGACGGCCGACGACGTTTCAAACTTGACACCGCAGCACGTGGTCGCATCGAGGCCAGACCGCACTTCCGCGAGAACACTTTTTTTGGCCCAAAGTTTCACTCACCTCTCTTGGACTTCATCCTGACAACTCGGGGGGCAGTCGGTGAGGCAAATAAAAAAAAAAAAAGCACACTCCCCCCACACAAGAGTCACGGGCTCGTTCCAGCTACTATTCCCATGTTGCCGTGGCGCGCTCGCTCAGCTCCTGCTGTCGCTGCGACGACTCTTCTGCCAATCCAGGGCGGCACACGCGAGATCTCTCAGAGAGCGCGGGGCGCGTTAACGGTCGTCGAGCGGCGCCTGGCGTCGTCTGCTGCGCTCGCGGCGGTTGCAGCGGCAACGGCGGCGGCGTTGCGCCAAAAGCGCGGCCTCGCGCGGCTTCCCTCGTGCTCGCTCGCTCCTTCAGCGCCGAGAGCGCCGTCGCACACACAACGCAGCGCCAGCGGCGAAGCCGGCTTCGCTGCAGCGTCCAAGTAGACCGTTGCTGGGGGAAAAAAATATCGCGCCACGCCTCTCCCCATCCGCTGCCGCAGCGGCAGCAGCAGACGACGACAACGAAAGCAGACGACATCAGCGAAGCCTAACGACGCCCGCAGCGCCACCGCCGCAGCAGACGATTCGCAACAGGTGCGCGCGTAGCAGACGACGCGGCCGCCCCTGCCTGCGCCGTTGGCAACGGAATATGCCGACGGAAAAGCCTACTTTCTGGATCCGCTATACGTGCGCCCCTCGCCTGCGAATCTAGTATCACTCGTGTTACGCTTTGAACGAGGTCGGCGGTGCATGGTGCAGTGTTGCGACCCGCCACTGCGACAGTGTTGCTTCCATCACCGAAACACCGGGAAAGCGGCGACAACCACGGCGTTCTGTGTTTCATATTTTATTATTTTTTCGCACTTCATCAGAGTCGATCAGCGAAGCCGAGTTGTTTCGTTTGCGCGTCAGCGAACACCTTGTCTAACTGCGGCAGCGGTCCAAAAAAAGGTGCGTTATAGATAACGTCAGAACTTTCGTTGCACTTCATCGGGTAGCGTGTAAATATTGAACGCCATTTTTAGCCCTGCCACATGTACATACCGTCGCCATTAAGACAATCATTCCGCGCCTGACGTGCGTCATTACGGAACAGCTGCGAACGTCAACGAACGGTCGCATTCGTGTAGTCTGACATTGTTAAATCTGTTATTGCAGTACACGCTACGAGAAGACCCATCGTATTATTTATTCTGCCAGAACAGGCTGACTAAATTTACTTAACAACGAATTGTGTATGTACGATATTTCCCACTCGCATGTACTCTCGAGGAAAGTGAGAAAAAAAATCTAAATCAGTAACTGATATCACGTTTGGTTGAGTAACATGGCCGTCTGCTCCGCACTATCGAAGACAGACGACAAATCAATGTAGCAGACGACAAACCAACGCAGCAGACGACAAACCAATGAAGCGAGGGGACAAACCAAACGCCGACGTTGTATGTGTGTCAGCGGACACGCTTAGCTTGCTCTCGCGTCTCGTGCGCGCCACGTGAAAGTTGTTCGCTCACATTTGTGACGTCACGGTGCGATAATATAGGTCAGATAACCGCTTCGCTAGGAAGGCCGACCTGCCATTTCCCGGAGGCTAACCTGGCCGGAGTTACAGAACAAATAAATAATCTCACTCCTGTACATATACATATATATATATATATATATATATATATATATATATATATATATATATATATATATATATATATATATATATATATATATATATATATATATATATATATATACGGTGGTAGGTTCCTGTATTCTACGCTCGCCAAGCCGATCTCAATTATAGTCATTGGGGTAACGTCCGCTTGTGACGCTTTAGTTCTCATTCCTAAATATATGGACAATTTCCGATAAGCACGAACAGGGTACATATGGTACTCTCCACAGTGTTTTAACGATGCTGATTGCGCATGCACGAGGACTTTTTGAAACCCTTTAAAACGATAAATTAAAACTTTATCATAGATGTCTCCAAAGATGATACGCCGTATATGTTACTTATATATTGCTAAAAATGTAACATTCGAGACACGATAACTTTTACTAACCAAGCTCTGAAACGTGAAAACACACACGCACACACACACACACACACACACACACACACACACACACACACACACACACACACACACACACACACACACACACAGTTTTAGCGAAAACTCAGAATGTGAATATCATTTACCAATACTTCAAGTTTTCAGCCAACTGTAATTTAACTTTGTTTGAACTTACTATATTAACCACTGGGGGTTCTTTAACGAGGACATAAATCTATCGACAGGGTCTTTTTGCATATCGTCCCCAACTAAACGCGACCGCCGTCGCCGGGAGTCGTACCCGCGTCCACGAGCATAGCTGCGCTACATCCTTACCGCTAAGCCACCACAGCGAGTAAATCAGCGATTACGGCATGCTCAATTTTTTTTTAAATTTGTCTATAAACAAAGTGTCTCGCACGGCGTTCGAGAAATATAGGCACTCAAACCGATGTGCACTGCAGTTAACTTCCTTACCGAACTGTTTCACAGTGCGCGAAAGCGCATAAACCAAAAACATCACTACAGTTCGCTGCGGTGCACTTGCAACGTCTTCTCGGAGCACGGTAGTAGCAGTTACAGAAGATGTATTGCGTTATTCTAAACATTATGTTAGTGCTTACTTTGAGAGCAGGCCACGTGGGTTCAAGATGGATATATGAATATTTAAACTGGAAAGCCTTTATGAAATATATTATGGATGACAAGTGCTGACACTCCGTTTCCAAAGGAACGCTCCATCATCATCATCATTATCATCATCATCAATGTAGCAGCCAAACATACTCAACCTGTGCATGATATAGTTCTTATTCTGTGTAATAAACATAATAATATTCCGACTAGTCAATATTTCTTGTACTTAGCACACACGTGGCAGTAATGCAGGCAACATGATAAAGTCATACCACCAACCACCCCTACCCCCCCCCCCCCCCCCCACACACACACACCTCCCTGTTAAGCCTTTCGAAAGTCGCGGGTTTGATCCCGGTCGCGGCGGTCGCATTTCGGTGAAGGCGAAATGCTACAGCCTCGTGTACTGTGCGATGTCAGGGCACGGTTAAAGAACACCAGATGGTCGAAATTTCCGGAGCCCTCCACTATGGCGTCTCGCATAATCATATCGTGGTTTTTGCACGTAAATATATAATAATAATATCTGTGGTTTAACGTCCCAAAACCACGATATGATTATGAGAGACGCCGTAGTGAAGGGCTCCGGAAATTTTGACCATCCGGTGTTCTTTAACGTGCACTGACATCGCACAGTACACGGGCCTCTGCCATTTCGCCTCCATCGAAATGCGACCGCCGCGGCCGGGATCGAACCCGCGACCTTCGGGTCAGCAGCCGAGCACCCTAACCGCTATACCACCGCGGCGGGCATTTGGCACGTAAAACCCCGGGTATTATTATTATTATTATTATTATTATTATTATTATTATTATTATTATTATTATTATTATTATTATTATTATTATTATTATTATTATTATTATTATTATTTAGTATTTCAGCAGTGCAATCATCTAATCATTTGTCATCATGCTTGTACAACATCAAGAAACATTTAATTGAGAACGCACATTGAATAGTGAGATCACACGCTAACATTTAGGACAAAGTAATTCGCACAATATACATAAAAAACAATAACCAGAAAATTAGCGAACCCTGCTTAGCTATTAGTGTTCTCGGGATACTAAATGTTAAGCTTAGCAGTTATCAGGCAAGTAAGTTCAAAGCTCGGCACGATAGCCTTGGTGCCAAGCCACAAGAAGGCTTTTCCGCACAACATAAATTCCGTTGTGTCATACCGAAAAGCCCACCTACAACATTGAGGTTGTGCAGTCGAAGGTTTGTTTGCGAGATATTTTACGCGATGTGACGTGTTTATTCACTTCTCATTTCTCTTTTAGTTCCGTAGAATGTAAGCGTTGCGATTACTGTTATTTACCGGGGAGTCCTTTTACGTGCGTAAACAATAAATGCGCGTTTGTTACGCGTATTCCAGACACTACCCCTAGCCTCAGGTGACTTGCTTTCAACATTTATGAACACTTTATCAGGTAAATGGCGTAGAAAAATGGCGCTACTTGCACTGGAGGCGCAATGCTAAAGAGATAGCGCAGCTGATGGGCAACTTATCGAGTCCTGGCTTTTGCTGTTTTGCTAAGTTCTGAAATTTTTCTCTTACTTCATTAGTCGACTTCTTTCTTTTTTTCTCTCTTCGCTCTGTGTTATCAGTCCTTTTTTTTCCTCTCTGTTTATTTCTATTTATTTATGTCTCTTTCTCTATCTATTTCTTGCTCTTTGTATCTTTATACTATATATATTTATCTGTATACTATCTCTGTACAAGTATTTTGCAACTGATGCATATGTAACCCAATAAACTCAAACTGAAACAGATACCGAGTCTTTTTTTTCTCTTTCATCCCTTTCTCTCTAATTCTCGCTTGGTTCCTCCTCCTTTCTATCCTTTTCTCTATCTCTTACTTTATTTCTTTCTTTGATTCTCTCTCTTTCTCTTTCTGCATTTCTTTCTCTGTATTTTTGTGTTTCTCATACTTTCTATGCTATGCTTTAACTCTCTCCCCTCCTTTGCCATCCTCCTCACAATAACATTTCTTCTCCTCACGATCACTTCCCTTTCCCACCCTCTTGCTACACTATACTATACAAAGGCCATGCTATGCTCTGCTTGCGTTCCCGTATAGTCGAGTGGTTAGGATGCTCGCCTTCGGATTGGAATCCCACCACGTGAAGGATTTTCTTAGCCAAGAAATTGCTCTCTTTCTTGATGTATTTCTCCTCTCTCTCTCTCTCTCTGTACTCGTTCTCTGGCCGATCGGATCATGGTTTTTAGCGGCCATGCCGGAGAAATCCGACGCGCATGTTCTGGGAGCGAAGCAGAAGAGGACGAAGAGAGCGCGTGCCTGGTTCATGATAATTTCTGTTTCCCGGCACACAAATTACGACGAGCCTTAAACAGCTTCGCACTTTTAAAAAAAAGTTAAGGCAGCTTTGCCCTAGTGGTGCCAAGCCTGAAGGAAGTGCGGAGATGATGATGATGATGATGCTTCTTGGGCAGCCTGATTTGTTTCTCTTCGGTTTTCTCTTTCTTTCCTCAATTTCTTTTCCTCCTTTCGCAGTTTTGTTCTGTCCTTTGTTCTCTTTCTATTTATTTCTATTTTTCTTCCTATTTTTCCCCCCTTTATTTCTCTTTCTGTATTGTCGCTTGCTTCCTCTTTTTTTTTCAATTTTTTTATACCTTGGTTTTGCCTGCGTTAGCCCCGGCCCCTAAAGTGCTCCACACGTAATATCATCATCAAGGCGCTCGAAGAACAAGAGGAAGAAGACTTCTGTTTGGCGCGAGCGCGCGCTCAATATGCTACAGATGGCTATGCTATATATGGTTTTGCCTGCGTTACGCCAAGCGACGACGACAACATACGACAGCCCGGCCCCCTCCTAAAGTGCTCCGCAATTAAAACATTTACCGCTAATGACAACTTGAAAAGTTGAAACTGCGGAACTGCAAGCGAGCTTCGCCGCATGACAAGTACGCCACCACTCGTGCACCTCAGCCATGTAAAAAAGCCAACTTGCGGAGGAGGGGCGCTTCACTTTTTTATGAAGGAAAGAAATGGAAATTTTAAGCGCTCGTTTTTCTTTGTTAGACACAATATTAATGAGAACGAACAGACAATAATGCCAAGGAAAGTATAGGTGATGTTAGTAATAAATGTAATATAAATGTGAAGAAAAAAAAAAGTGGACGAAAAGATAACTTGCCACCGGCAGGGACCGAACCTGCGACTTTCGAATAACGCGTCCGATGCTCTACCGACTGAGCTACCGCGGCGCCCCCCCCCCCCCCCCCATCCACTTTATGGGGTATATATGTGCATTTAAACGTGAGGGCGTCAGTCAGCGCCGCCAGTAGTTATGGCGGCGAGTGTGGAACACTCCTTTTCTGCCTGTTGGCGTCACGTAGTACGTGATCTCATTACGAGCTGGCAGCTGACCAATAATCCCTCGCATACAACCTGAAAGTATTAAGTCTGCCAGAACGAAACCCTCGCTATGAATGAAGGAAAGTGGAAATTTTAAGGGCACGTTTTTCCTTGTTATACACAATAGTATAATGAGAACTAAAAGACAATAATGCCAAGGAAAGTGTAGGAGATGTTGTTAGAAGTAATTGCAATGTAAATGTAGTGGCACGAGCGAGCACCGAGTGACGCCCTTGTTTCTCTTTCACTTTCGATCGAGTACGTCTGGATTTCCTGTTATACATGAACACTCTAAAAAAAGAAAGAAAAAAAGAAAATAATTACGGCAGCTTCGCCCTAGTGGTGCCAAGCCTGAAGGAAGTGCGCAGCTGGGCTGCCTTATTCGTTTCTTTTCGGTTTTCTTTTTCTTTCCTCCTCTTTCTTTATTTTTATTTCCCGCTTTATTTTCGGTCTTTTTTTTCCTCTCTTTATTTCTATTTATCTCTTCCTCTCTCTTTATTTATTTCTTTTTCTTTCTATTTTACTTCCTATCTTTTCCCTTTCTATTTAGCGCTTGCTTCCGCTTCTTTTTTTTTTCTAATTTTTTACGTGGTTTTGCCTGCGTTACGCCAAGCGCACTAGTTGTTTTTATTTTTTTTCGCTGATGATCATAAGTGATAATCATCAAGGCGCTCGAAGAACAAGAGCAAGAATACTTCTTCTTGGTGCGAGCGCGCGCTCAATATGCTACACATGGAGCGTTACGCCAAGCGACGACGACAGCATACGACAGCCCGGCCCCCCTGACACCAAAGTGAAACAATAAATCGGTTTAGATTGATAAAATGTACTGTGAGAACTCCAATGTTGTTAATTCCATCATCATAGGTTTAGTAATAGAGGAGTTCAAAGTTTAATTTTTTAAAATTTCGCGCCGAAATCTCCGCGCGTGACGTCACAGATTACAAAATGTATTTATCGTATTTTGGCGCCATTGGCTCAACAAAATTTCCTCGAACTTGGTATGTTAAGTCTATGGCCCCTTCCAGGGGCCGCTTCACTTCGTCTTTACCGATTAGGAACTACGCAGGCCCTTGTGACGTCACGACAAAATCCGTGACGTCACGACGACTGGTGCGGAAACTTCAAGGTGGCGTCACCACCCACATTTGTTGGTTTTTAAATGCGAATGCATTTCTTAGTCGGGCTATGTCAGGCGCATCCGGCGGCGTCCGCGGAGGAGGAGGAGGAGGATAGGTTGAGGAGGTGTCCGCGCGCCGGCAGGTGTTATCTCTCCGCTCCAACTCCCTCTCCCATAGCAACAGCTGTGGGCGCGAGCGCTTATCCTCGCCCCTAGCAACCGGAGCAGGTGGTGCGGGCGGAGTAGCGGAGAGTGAGTGGAGAGGAGGAGCGCGCTCTGGTGTGTGAGGGCGCTCGCATCGCGGAAGCTCGGCGGAGCTATGGTAGCGGAGCTCCCGCGTGTGTGGAGAGAGTGTAGGAGAGGGTAGGTGCAGTGCTTCGCCGCTCCTTCTCTCGCCGTTCGCTCTCTCTCCTCCCTGCGCCCCACTCTCCCGTCCTCTCGCTCGCACGTATATATAAATGGAGTGAAGCGCGCGCGAAATGCATTCGCATTTCCTCACGATTCCCTTCGGGGAGGTGGGGGGAACTTTTTTTTTTAGCGCGTTTTCTCGCTTGCCTGGCGTCTTCCCGCCGCAAGCGTGGTGTATTTGGAATCGTGAAAGAACAGTCTACTAGTTGGAGAAAAATAGTTTTGCTCTTTAGTGTCCCTTTATAAAGAAGTCGATGGTTGCAGTTTAAGTTTGGAGCCGACTGATTTTCCGCCCGCATAGGCGGCGAAGCAAATAGATTTTTGTAGTGTTTTCTTTTTTCTTCTTTTTTTTTTTTCTTAATGCCGAAAGCCTTAGATGACGCATCAAACACGAAAACTGACCGTCGACGTCAAGGCAAAGCGATGATAAAAAAATGTACTGTATTATTAGTGAACGCACGTCATAGTCATGTCACATATAAGTGCAAGGGAATCAATACGATCGGTTGAGAACAAGATGAAGCAAACCAAGATCATATTTTTAACCGCTTTCGCCCGCTTCGAAGACGAGTACTCGTGAAGGCTGTTGAAGAAATCGTCGCGGAAGAAAAGGGTGTCAGGTGTTGGCATTCGAGCGTTGTCACAAGACTACTTTGAACTTTTCGGCTTGGAGCTTGACAGCAACGTATATCGTACAGTAATGTAGGGCAGGGGTGCGTTAGGAAATGCGTAGAGTCTGCTTCTCGAAAATACCAGCGCGATAATGGCAATAGTGTTGAAATTTGTATATACGGTACCTAGAACACCGTACGCTGAGCGAGTTTAAATCAGACCAGTATGTGACCCTTTTTTTATTTTTATTTTTTTCGTAAGACGAGTATATGAAACTGTAGGAAAGCGAATTAAATGACGAGTTTTTTCGAAATGAGCTAAACCCAGAAACCAAAAACTAGCTCAAATAAGGCTCCATTGGCACGTACGTACTCTCAATTTTCCTCTAAAACAGTAATAATATATAATAACATATTATTACTATAATAATATATTATAATTAATAATATATTATTACTGTTTTAGCGGAAAATTGAGAGTATGTACGTGCCAATGGGGCCTTATTTGAGCTAGTTTTGGTTTCTGGATTTAGCTCATTTCGAAAAAAGCTGCTCAAGTACGTGCGAGAGCGGTATTCTACGAGAATGACTACCTCGCGAACTTACTGGCTATGGATCGTAATTTTAATTATGTGCTATAAAGCCCCTAATTACCAAGTTAATTAAACCTATTAATTTTAAACGCTACATAGCGTGATTTTGACATTTACGAACGTAGACCACACGTTAAAGTACTCGTCCGAATGAACTTTTTTTTTTTTTCACGGAAACACTATTTTAAACCTTTGAAAGTTAACTGGAGAATCTCAGCATGAGACAGAAGAAAAATGGCCCAATGGCAAGCACATACTTTAAAAGGAAGGCAATTTTTTTAGAAATGACAAGTCATGCGGTCCATAAATGTTTCAACAAATGAAAGTGGCGGAAAATATTAAGACAGCCAGAAAGGATAAAATAAAATAATTATATATACCGGAGCAGCCCATTGTTCTGACGCACGTGTCAACCTACACTCCTGCGAGAAACCGTCCTCAAGCAGCCGTGTGACTCTTTTTCGAAAGAGCGAAGAGACGCCAATCTCATTCTTCTCGAGCAAAAGCAAAAAAGAAAGAAAAAAGATGATTAGGCGAAAGTAGTTCTGTCAGGTGAGGTTAGTGACCCGACAGAAGTCATTTATATGCAAAGAACAGATTCCTTAGAATACTACTCACATGACTTTTCCAACTGTCTTTCCTTTTCGCTTTATACGTATAGGTCTAAGCGTTCCGAGCCATAGCGACAAAAGCCATACTGACAATAGTCAGAGAGCACTTGATCCACTACTGCACTTGTTTCTGCGAAGCAAGGGCGGATTCCCAGGCATCTTCCAACTCCGCCGTTCGACAGATTGACACGATGACATATCTTGATTGGCTCACGTGGACTGCTACGCGCTCTCTGATTGGCTCAAAGTGGTGGCGGTGGTGGTGACGATGTCGCCACAGGCGGGGTTAGCCTGACAGACCTTACCGGCAATTGCTCCGCCTGAGCGATTCCATATAGTAGGGCTCACCATACATCGCTTGAACCTGACACTTCTTTTCATAGCAAAAACGCTCACACGACCAGATGTGGCGATGTATATCCGCAACTTCATTGCATTCAGTGCACAGTGGGGAACGAGCGTCCCTTACATCAAATAGCCATGCAGGAGTGTAAGCCAATCGTGCTCTTATTCTGTACAGCAGGGTTGTTTCGGCACGACTAAGGCCTCTTGTGACACAGGGCTGATGGGGCGAATTCCATGAAGTGCCACCATCGCAGCACTTTGACAGTGGTCGTAACCATGCACAGTTCTTGCGCATAGCTTTGTAAGGGCCATAAGCTACATGCAAGTTAAAAGGCCGTGTTTCACTGGAGATAAATTGCACATTTTGCTCAAGTAAGGATTTCCTGTCCGCTGGCTCGTGTTGTCTTCTGGTTGACGAATCGCCTGTGCGTGAGGAAGCGATCGCAGAAACTAACGATGATGATAATTACGACGACCAGCGGGGCATGAATCACTTGATCAGATCATGATCAGAGCATGATCAGACATGAATCACTTGAGCGTCGAAGCCAAATCCACAGCCAAGCGTTTTTCTGAGCTGGTGTGTAACGGAACAATGGGAACACGCAGTTTATAGCATATGTCACGAAAAAGCAACCGAAACGTACGAATTCCCTATTGGCGCATATAGCATTGGCGCATTTTAAGTTAGAACGTTTTCTGGACTCTTCGACATCATTCCAACCGAGATAGTTGAGCTTCTATGCATGCGCTGTATGCAAAATAATAAAGGTTACAAGACTGAACACTTTCAACGTTTTGACACCCTTCCGCCTCCTCGCGACATTCCGCAGAACTGACTTCCAATAGTAGGCATAGGCGTGCGCAAGGTTCCCCCTCCAGGGGGGGGGGGGGGGGGGGGCGAAGGCTCGTCGCAGCGCCCTCCTTCCCTATTAAGTCAATGTATGGGGCAGACTTTGCGTCCCCCCCCTTCTTAGGTGACTAGGGGGGGGTGGCGCTCCCTCTGCCCCCCCTCGTGCGCACGCCTATGATAGTAGGTGTGCATGTGCCTCGAGTTGTCGATTAATTGGCCCTCGCGCTGCCAACTACTATCTTCCTGGTAGGCTTAACTGGCAGAGCGTCCGCCTCGGAAGGGCGTTGGTCCCGGGTTCGAACCCCTGACCAGGACGAATTTTTCTGTAATTTAAAGGCATTATTTCCGGGAAATCCACATAGATTTCCTCGCGGCTTCGTACTGCAAACTGGTAGTCGCCAATTTCCCTCTCTTAACTTCCAACGTTTCCAGCCGCGTTAGGCCTAGCGTGCTACACAGACGCAAGGCAGCATGGGCGAGCAGACGACGTGCATGCAGCAGCAGACGACGGCGGCGGCGGCGGCACCGCCATTAGCAGACGCTCGCGATGGCGCTTGTCAAAAGGCTGTTCGACGACGACGACGACGTCTTCTCGCAGCGGGCACAAACAATGCTGCTGCCGACGTTGCTCCTCCATTCTTCCGTCGCGCGCACGCACGTTGATCGACACCGGCGCTGCGCGCAGTGTCTCCAGCTGCGAAGACGACGGTGAATGCGGCCCCGACAGCGGCGACGCGTACCTCACGGAGGTGCATCTTCCTGACGGCCCGAAAGCCGCGTGGTTGTACACACGGAAGGCAGGCGTACGACACGTGGACACGAGAAAGAACCAGGGGCCGAAGCTCGCAAAGGATTTCTGTCCGCGAAAACCTTTTTTTTTTTTTCTGACTCATCGGTGGCCTTCGGGAAAAATGTTCGTTGCCGTTATCGAATAGTTCATGTGGTTACGAACTTAAGCAGGGCAAGAAAATTTTGTGAGATCGAGCCCAGATCCCGCATTCAGAAAGAACTCCTGCGTCAAAATTGTTCATAAGAGAAAAAAAAATCAGCAAATCGTAACGTCAGACATATAATTAGCGAAGCAGACCGGCCAATGACAAGCAGCACTTGCGAACTTTACGGATTCGGCCCCAGAACAGCAACACAAACGCCGACTACCAAGTGGCCCTGCTAGCCCTGCTTTTATTTAAGGGGGCCCAACAACAATATCCTAAGTAATGGTCGAGTGGCGCTATAAAAGCGCTTATTGCCTCAAGAATCGACTGCAGCAATTTTTCTTTTTTCAGAATACGTCAAGTACGAGCGGAGTTAGTAGTAGTAGTCGTTTATTAAAGAATTGACGCTTATTTCTGCAGCCCAATAGGGAGCACGACGCAGCGTCAGGGGAAGGGGAAGTGGGAAATAAAGAAGATAGTAGAAAAAGAAAAAGAGAAACAGACAGGGTCTCGTCCATTCATGGGGGAGGCCGATGGTGAAGGGAGGCCAGCAAGTACTGGGCTCTCAACGGAAGGTGGTGATCCCGGTCACCTCCACAAGCCTCCAAGCGGAGTTACAGGGATTTGCCGCACGCTTCAAGCGCTTTCTCTCTCCTTTCGTGCCAGAGAGAGTGCTGAAATATTTACAGGGAAGTTGTTGAGCAGTAGCGTAGCCAGAAATTTTTTTCGGGGGGGGGGGGGGGGGGGGTTCAACCATACTTTATGTATGTTCGTGCGTGCGTTTGTATGTGTGCGTGCATATATACGCAAGCAAAACTGAAAAATTTCGGGGGGGTTTGAACCCCCCCCAACCCCCCCCCCCTTGGCTACGCCACTGTTGTTGAGAAGGGGGGCAAGAAGACGCGGCCCTTCGTCAGCGCGTCATAGCCTTGAGCACTTATTTTTTTTTTTTCGAACGCGCAGCTCCTTTTCAGCGTGGGCACGTGGCGGCATCCCGCGGTGTTCACAGCAACTACGCAGCTCGCGATGCTCAAATCAGCCAATGGCCGTAGACTTTGGGTTTACGGCGCGGTCATTTGGGTTTATGGCATCATTTTGTCGAGAGAAGAGAGAACGACTTCTAGCTGACCGAGAATTCCGTAAGTTCCGTGCCGCGCTATAATGTTTGGCTCACGTGTTCTCAGGAGTCTCGACTACCGCTCGGCAGCGTTTTCTGATCGACCGTGCTGAAAAAAGTCTTGCAGTGTCCCTTTAAGAGAATACTGAACTGAAATGACCTTTTCAAGCGAAGCTTGTTATAACTCACAAATTTCGGTGGCGGCGTCGTACGCGTAAAAGCCGGCGCCGGCGAGTGTGCAGAAATGCGGCCCTCAAAAGTGCGTCGGTCACGTGAGTATTCGTGTGCGCCGTTTTTTCAGTAATTGATGTTCCTCTCGATCGTAAGCTTCTCGACGATCGATCAAGCCGTTTCTGATACGGCAATCTGATCTTGTGTCGAGGTGACTTTGCCATTTCACGCTGTCGCGTTTCATCGTTGCTCGGATACGACCGTCGTTGTTGCATGCAACAACGACGGTCGAGCGTTCGTAGTGTTGCACTTCCAAGCACGTGAATGAAGGTCGCATTCCCGGCAGAAGGAGGAAACAGGACGGGAGCACGGCACAAGGAGAAAAAAAGAAAGAATGAAGAAAGAATGAACGAAAAAGAAACAAAGACAGGAAGAAACAATAAGAGAAAGAAAGAAAGAAAGAAAGAAAGAAAGAAAGAAAGAAAGAAAGAAAGAAAGAAAGAAAGAAAGAAAGAAAGAAAGAAAGAAAGAAAGAAAGAAAGAAAGATAATACGTCAGGCACACACTCGGTAAGCTTCTGCCTGCCCCATTTTTCCCGATAAGGTAAAGGCCCCGAATAATTTCTCGTTGGTCGGCGGCCTAAGGGAATGCTGTCGTTATAATTATTATTTATTTATTTTTTTTAATAAAAAGTTACTGCAGCGTAAGGAAGTATTACGTGCAGTCGACTGAGAAAAAACAGAAGATGGCTTTCGCACTACAGTCGTATCCAGCAAATGCATAAGGAACCGTCCGATTTTTTTTCACCCTTACCACCTTCCCACAGGAAAGGGTAGCCAACCGCAGACACGTCTTCGGTTATCCATCTCATCATTTCGCCACATCCCTTGTGTCTTTTTTATTATTTTAGGGGCGAAGCTCCTAAGGGTGTGGGTCTGTTCCTCCTCTGTAGTAGTAGTAGTAGTAGTAGTAGTAGTAGTAGTAGCAGTAGTAGTAGTAGTAGTAGTAGTAGTAGTAGTAGTAGTAGTAGTAGTAGGTAGATAGCCACGTATAGTGGAATGTACCCACTACACGTGATAACGATGAAGTATAAACGCGTCCCAGTATAGTGGAATGTACCCACTACACGTGATAACGATGACGATGACGCTGATGACCATGAAGTATAAGCGCGTTCCAGACCACACGTTCTCTTTCTGCCATGGATGAAAACGATCGAGCTTCGCCCACTCATCATCATTCACTTCGTGGATATGGCGTGATTTTTTTCTCCCTCTCCCGCTGTCATAACAAGCGGCGTACAAGCCCTCCAAGGCGCTTTCGCGCCTTGCACGCCTGTGCACTGCCGTGAAGCCTGTTTCGGGGATGTTCCCGCCAGAAACGAGTTTCAGTTCGAACCGCTTGCATCGTTCGCCAACCGGAGCGTTGCTACCAGGTGCCAGCCGTTTTTGAGGCAACGTTATTTTCGGAAACACGTGCACATGAACTAATCAGTCGTTATTTCAGAATTATGCGTCGCCCAGGCTGCGTCGGAGAGGGATAGGATGCAGTTCGCGTTCAAGGTCGGATTTGTCAACACGTATTTTTGGGCTAGTTATTTCATACTTGCAGTAAAACAGCGCCAGAAAAAAAAAAACCGCCAGGCCTGCGCAGAACGCGCAGCACAGTCACAGCGAAAGCTGGGAGAGCGGCCTTTCTGAACCTTTTTTAAACACTCTTGGGGCAACTACTACAAGCGCAATTGCAAGGTACCCACTACGCCTGGTTCTTACTTTACTGCTCTAAAATGATTCACAACACACGTTAACGCGATTCCTTACCCGACATGAAGCCTGCGTAGGGTCAGTTTGCACCGCAGTTTCAAGCAGCGGGGTAGCTCAGTGGTAGAGTGCTGGGCTGCCACGCAGAGGACCCGGGTTCGATTTCCGTTCTGTCACAAGTGTTTTTTTATTTATGTATATTTTTCTTATTTCGTGCGATATTGGTTACGGACACCGGCGGCGGCGGCGGCGGACAACTACGGCGCAGAAACGACCCTTGTTGTGATCTCATAACAGCTTTCGCTGTAAAACAAGGGACCACACGAGGAGGAGCGACGCAAACACAGGGCGCACTAACAACTGAGAGTTTGTTCAGTACTTGCGTAGAATAAGTACTGGCTGCATGTGAATAACCAAAAAAAAAATCGAAAAATACAAGCGATATGACAGAACATCTCATTGTCACTCATACTGTATACACTAAATGGTTTCTCTGAGAAATCGCATCTTTCTCTGAGAGCGTAACGGATGGCACGCAGGCACAGGATTCACCGGGCGTTCTTTTTTTTTTTCCTTTCTTTTTTTAAAGACGATAGTCTTCCTTGGGATACTTGAACGCAAAAATGTTGGTCTGGCTGTCTGTCCGACATCCCCCGATTCAGCCTCTCGGCCAAAGTTTAACCACTTTCTGAACGCCCAGCCATCTTGAACTGGTGTTTGCGTTCATACTTGTGAACATATTCGATCAAAAAGCAAATACTACGCATACATGAGGCGCAACATTAATATGTAAGTGTCAGGTCATGTGTTCTTTTATTAGAAAATACATAGGTACGCAATTCTTAAGACCCTAGTGTTTTTTTTTTTTGGTTTTGTTTTTTTTTTTTTGCTGCGCTGAAAATGCGACGCTGTGCACGAACTGCGACGCTTTGCACGAAAAAGCCCTGTGCCGACGATAAGGTGCTGCCGCTGGCAGTGGCCCTTGGTCACGGTGTAATGCCCTTGGTTCAGCACAAGCTCATGTTTTTCAATGGCGTCCATATCTCGCGCAGCGCCCCCTCTATTTTATCAATGCCAGCTAGATGCAGCCAATTCAACGTACAGTAGGCGCTGTCTGAGGCAAGGGAAAACATAGTAGTACGGCCGGCACAAGACTATCGTCTTTCGACGACATTTGCAGCGAAGCACGCAGATACGCGGCAAATTTTTATCTGCTGTTTTACTTCAAGGTAGGAGTGCTGGCTTGGTTCATAACCTCACTTTCATAGCAGATAACTCCGTGAGACAAATCCGACTTCTACACAGGGCTAAATTTAAGTAAAGCTCACAACAGTCAAGCCGACACGAACGAACAAACCAAGAAACGGCCAGGATAAAGAAAAAAATTACACCATCTCCCGCTAAAGGGAACCATGTGTAGATGTGAAGCAGTGGGCGCTAACGCTTACACTGGCGGCGGCGTTGACGCTGGCGCTCATCGCAGCGTTGCGCAGGAGAGAAAACTGGGGAGGAGCAAAGCACGCAGGGATGGAGCGGTGTTTCCTACTGGAACATGCCAATCGCTGCTAATGGGCAATGAGAGACAGAAGACTCAGACTGGACACAGAGACCCGCAGTCCGCTTTTAGTTAACGCGCACGCTGCGAATTTTTTTATTAGATGCGAAGCATCTTATGCTCGGGGCTCTGTCCGTCCCGCGTCCCCCGTCCCGCGTCCCGTGTCCCGCGTCCGGCCACTTTCATGAAGTAGGGAAGCACCCATTATGCGAACCAGAACACTGTAGTATAATATGAAGGCCGTCAACCCTACTACAATCACCAGAGTCATGGCCGAGAGCACACAGAAGCTGCTTAGTAATGTCTAGGCAGGTGGTGTCTGTCGCCCAGGTTGACCCCATTCCTTGAGTCATGGCCGAGAGCACAGAGAGGCTGCTCAGCAATGGCTAGGCAGGTGGTGTCTGTCGCCCAGGTTGACCCCATTCCTTGATCTCGCTTGCATGTGTTTAGAGGGGGGCTATGTCCGTCCCTCCTTCCCACAACGCATGCGCGTCCCCTCCCCCTTTCTCTCCTCTAGGAATCATCTACTCTACGGAGCGGCCCCCGCGTCCCACACCCCCCCCACAGCGCATTCGCGTCCCCCTCCCCTATGCTCTCGTACGCTCACCCCCCTTCCTCTATTCTTGGAATACTCTACGGAGCGGCTCCGGCGTCCCACATGCCCAAAGCGCATGCGCGTCCCTCCCCCTCTCTCCTCTAGGAATCCTCGACTCTACGGAGCGGCTCCGGCGTCCCACAGCGCATGAGCGTCCTCTCCCCCTCTCTCCTCTAGAAATCCTCTACTCTACGGAGCGGCTCCCCGCGTCCCACAGCGCATGCACGTACCCTGCCCCTCTCTCTCCTCTCCTACGCTCCCCCCCGTCCTTTCCTCTAAGAATCCCTCTGCGTGACAGCTGCATACCCGCTGTGGGCACCACGGTAGTTCCGCGGTATGAAAATGACGGAGCGCGCGCGCCTCATTCTCTCTCCTGTGCAGCGCCGCGATGAGCGCCCGGGCCGCTGCCGCGAATCGGGAGCGGCGACGTTTCTCCCGCTCAAGCTAGCCATCTCCCCGCTGCTTCGCATCCACACATTGTTCCCTTTAGCGGGAGATGGGGAAGATTTTTGTTAAACAACGCACAGGAGAAATCTCCCACCGGCACCACCTTGCAGGTCAAGATCCATTGCCATATATACGGGGTGGCCAGTGAACGGTTGTGCAGCGCGAGCAGTCGGTTTTTTCAACCAAGAAACTCGCTAGCAAACCCTGCCTGCGTCGGCGTCGCGAGGCGAGAGAGGGGGGAGCGTAAGAGAGAGAGAGGGGGATGCGCATGCGCAGTGGGAGTGTGGACGCCGCGGGCAGGAATGCTTAGAGAAGAGAGGGGGGGAGCGTAGGAGAGGAGAGAGAGGGGGACGCGCATGCGCAGTGGGAGTGTGGACGCCGCGGGCAGGGATGCCTAGAGCAGAGAGGGGGGAGCGTGGGAGGGGAGAGAGGGAGGAGAGGCGCATGCGCAGTGAGGGTGTGGTTGCCTGCGGGGAGAGATGCCTAGAGGAGAGAGAGGGGAGAGGAGGTTTTTATTATTTCTTTTTTTAATGTGTTTGCGCATGCGCAGTAAGGGTGGTCACGCCGCACACCACCACCACCGGATAAAGGTTCGCCATAAGATGCTTCACATCTAAAAGTCAGGACAATGACCCAAATTCCACAGAAAATAACTGCACAGTCACAATCGGTCATTCAAGGCGGTGTCTAGAAAACAGAGCAGCATCTGCATGCGGACTATAGATGGTTTGCGGTAGTGACGTCACTGATGGCGGGGCACGAAATCTGTGACGTCACGTAAGTGCTATCAGCACATCGCATGCCGGTTCCTTCGTTAATCGTGAACAGAGGCCCAATACCATTCCAGCGACATCGTTATCAGGTTTAATCACCGCGTGATTATGCTAACTCGACGTCATCCAAGCCGCCAGCTTGGGAGACATGTAGTGCGTCAGTGACGTGACGTGCAAGCTATCAACCTAAGAATAAACGAGCTCCGCCCCCAGAACGGCGGCGCCTGCCATTGATCTGTGAAAGAGAGTCGTGATAGGTGTTTTAAATTTTGAACGGTTAGGTACTTTTTCGCTTGTAATACAAAATACCATGCATACTAAGAGGTTCGTCGTCCCTACTTAAAATACTACGTTTGGCTTAGCAGTGCTGTCGGAATATTTGCTGAAATTGGCGAGGAAATTCAAGTTTACGACCGAAAACCGGCGACGCATACATGGGCCTGAATAGGAAAGTCACGTACGTAACTGACATGAACGACGAGTGTCTGACGTTCAGGTCGAAGTTGAATGCAGGACATGCATGTCCCCATATGCGTGTAGGTTCTCGGATGTACAAATTTCATGATATCACGATCACATTATGCATGAGAACTAACAGACAATGATGTTCGTTGTCGCAGACTTGATGCCTTCAGGTAGTACGAGAGCAATTATTAGATGTGAAGCATCTTATGGCCGAGCTTAATCCGGTGTGCGGCGTGACATCCCCTTACTGCGCATGCGCAAACCCTTTAAAAAATAAATAAAAAAACCTCCTTTCCCCCCTCTCTCTCCTCTAGGCATCCCTCCCCGCGGCAACCACACCCTCACTGCGCATGCGCCTCCCCTCCTCTCTCCCCCTCCGACGCTCTCCCCCTCTCTCCTCAAGGCTGGGTCACTGCAAAGATGGCGCGTTTCAGCTTCTCTTGTTAACCACCTGTAGAGAATTCTTAGGCGGTCACTAACTTCGACCATCAAGGGACTGTACACGCGCTTTCCGCACAGCCGCAACGCACGTGGCGGCACACCTCCCTCCACGTGCGGTGCGGCTGTGCGGAAAGGGCGTGTACAGTGCCTAACAGCTCTTCTCCTGTAAAACAGAATCTTCGCCGGTATATTCGTTTTAGGGGCGAAGCTCCTAAAGCCGTGGGTCGTGCGTCCTCGATGTATGTAGTTGCAGGTAGCCACCTCTCGTTTAGTTCTTGGAATGTCCGCTAGATGGCGGTACTTGTATATGATGAATATTTTTAGGGGGCGAAGCATTGGCTGAATTTCATTTGCATCACATGGGTACATTCACTTGTTTACAAGATGGTTCACAGTTCGTTTTTCACGTGTTCACAGGTTCTAGAGAAGTCTCAGGTTCAGCACAGTATTACGGCAGGTACCACATATTGCTATACAATGTAATGGCATACAACAAAAAAATCACGTTGTGCGTAGGCTTTGTATCGCTCCGCACATCAGTCGGACTCTATTGTTAACAACTTCAACGAAGGCACAAGACCATTTTTTAAGAAATTCTTCTTCTCCTAGTGCAAACAACTCCGATTCTAAGTGATCTATTACGATGTTGTAGGTTCGAGACAAGCTCCTTATGGCACCACCTCGGCGGTCCTCGGATGTCCATGCATTCTGAGTAGCCAGTAGGCACTGGATTTCGACCTCCAATGTAGTGCCTGTGTGAGATGTCTCCTGTGCGTGATTAAACAATAAAAAAATTCACAACGTAAATGTAAAATTAAAGTGAACTGCGAGTCGCCATGACTCTCATCGACCCTTTAGTATAAAAGCGCCCGATCTCACGTTGTCATGATGTACTGCGCAGAATTTGCGGAAGATTACCGGTTTACCGACGCACCTCTGAAGCTTCGCCCACTCATCATCATTCACTCCGTTGATATGGTGTCGTCATCTCCAGTTCTGGTATCGTTTCCGAAAGGGCGCTGTCCTATAGACATGCGTACAATATGGCGGTTGGGTGAAGGTACGCTAGATGGCGTTGGCGGTGCAGCTGCTCTTCGATTGCGCGGACCGCCGTACGTGTGCGCTTGCCGGATCGTGCTGCTTGGCGGACCATGGACGACGACCGGTCGTTGAAGTTTGAATAAAATTTCACACACACTATCGCTTTGATTACTACTGGGCGAAACCACTGGAAGATTTCACGGTGTAACCATGATTGCTTCAGTCACCATAACTCTCATCGACCCTTTAGTATAAACGCGCCCGATCTCACATCGGTGATGATGTACCGGGCAGAATTCAGGGAAGATTCACGGTTTACCGATGAACCTCCGCAGCTTCGCCCACTCATCATCATTCACTCCGTGGATATGCTGTGTTTTTTTCTCAAAGGTGGCCCTGGGACACAAATTCAACGTGTCGCTTTCATCGCTTCTTCTGGAACTGTGGAATGCACCGATGTCGTTGCGAGAGTGGTATAACGCGAAAAACAAGAGGTGTTATAATTTAATTTCAACGGAAAAAAACATTAATTCGGGACTAGAGCGACACACAACGGCTATTTTTGAGATCGGAAGTAACGTTTTCCTCACGTGGGAGTGACGAACCGTCTGCTCGAGTTTTGAACTTTGAAGACTAATGGTACATTCGACTGGTCGCTTGAGAGGGCTCTGACTGTGTTTGTAAGTGTTGAATTCACCAGTTTTAGAACTATTCAACGAGAACAAGCTGTTATGCAAGTCGTGTTCCTCCTTCCTGATCATGTTTTGACCTGATAATGTTGATAGAAACGGTTAGTTGCTATTTTACGTAATTTTTTCAGCGCCTACGGAGCGCTCGAAAACGACCTGTCGAATGTACCATAATAATACCAGTTTTCGTGCACCAATTTTCAGAATTCTTGTTGCGTTCATCTCGGCATTTTTTTACTACACGCATTCTAGCGCTAAATATTAAGGCAGTCGCGAAACCGTCGCAGGGCCCATTTAAAATTTCGCACGCGTTAAAAAATAATAATAAACTTACGCAGTAAAAATGAATCCGGACCCCTCAAGCATGGCTTCTCCCAAGGCCTAAAAGTAATTTCGGGACGTTATGATTAACAGAAAAAAAAAAAAAGGGTTAATTTCTAAAATAATAAAGTATGGAAAATATAACCACCGAAAAGCGGCGAACCGTATAAGGTCGCCAACCTAAGTGCAAGACATGACAAATGACCCGGGCTCCAAGGCCCTTGCGGCGTCTGTTCCGCGTTCGCACATCGTCGT
This sequence comes from Rhipicephalus appendiculatus, assembly GCA_030522465.1. Classification (NCBI taxonomy): domain Eukaryota; kingdom Metazoa; phylum Arthropoda; class Arachnida; order Ixodida; family Ixodidae; genus Rhipicephalus; species Rhipicephalus appendiculatus. The sequence goes on from JALIZH010007690.1 coordinate 44,973, forward strand.
TGAAATATGCGAATAAATGAACCTTTCGGCAGAAGGCTTAGGGAAAAGTCATATTTCACGGCGCTCGAGAGCCCCCTTTTAATAGCGCAGTATACCTTCGCGTCTCTTCAGCGTCCGTCGCGTCAAATTTAACGTTGCCTTCACTTTTTTTTCCAGCCTCAACGACGAGTCATCGTTACAAAGTCAAAATCCTTCGGCAACCGTTACTTTTTTAGTAGCACGAATATCGAGTGACACGTGTTTCTCTTCGAAGCACTTCCGGTTGAACACTTCCGGTTTGCCGAATATTTAGAAAGTGTGTTTGAAAAAGTAAAAATGGCATGAAATCGATGCTTTTGCTATAAGTAAAGAGTTATGTCGGATACATACCGTATATACTCGTGTATTGGCCGCAGCCGCCCCCCCCCCCCCCCTCTTTTTTTTTCCCAAGATATGGAGCGAAAATCGCGGAAGGCATCGCTACCTGGAGGCATCGAAAACTCGGCACATCTGCGTTGTTTTATCCCCCCCCCCCCCCCTAAAAAAAAATTTGAAGCTTCGGAATTCTCGCACCACACAACGGATAACACGATCATACAAAAATTAAGGATGCGGTTAACATACGAGTAATTTAACATATTTTTCGTTGGGATTTTTTCACAAAGTTCCGAGTGCGATTTTTACATGGGTTACATGCGGCAATTGCACGAATGCATGCGGTATGATACCACTGCATTAGTTTACTTAAGAAACGTGCCAATAAACTTTCACTAAATTGAATGGGCTCATAGAAAGAGCACACGCTTTATTTTGCTTCTTTTTTTTTTCCTTCTTTTTTTTTTTTTTTTTTTTTGTGAGAGAAGCTGGAATCGCTGCGGCTCGTGGAGCAGCACATCTCAACCACGTGCCCTTTTTTTACGTGGACTCTGAGATCCGCTTCGTCAGCGCGACGAAACACTAAGTTAACTAGAATAAAAAACCACACATCATGAAGACAGGGAAGCTATATAACTATTCCCTGTTCGTGATCAGCGGAGGGAGCCGTCGACACACTGAGGCGCTTGTAGCGACGTCGCGGCGCGTAGGCTCCGCCCAGCCCAAAGCTCGGCACCGCCCTCTATGATCACGTGACAACTGGCACAGCAGCTGCAAAGCTGCCTCCGAGCACAGCGCGTCGGGGAGCCTGCGATACGACGCGTTACGCCGCATGCTCCAGCGAAAAAAAAAAAAAGAAAAAAAAAAGAAGTACGGGCGGAGTAGAAACCGACGCCACTAGGCATGTGCGAATATTCGAGCAGTTCGAATATTAAAGCAATCGAATTCACTTCGACACGAATTTGAATTATTCGAAATTTCGGAGTATTCGAAATGAACGAAGTGGCGTATATTATGCATGTAACCCTTTGTATTTGCTTTTACTGCAGGGTAGAACTGCTGTGCCGTGAAAACATCTTTCCAAAAAAAAAAAAAAAAAAGACGCACTGCTGAAAAGCCCCACTTCAAGGTTAAATGAACACAGTATACCTTCACATCAATTAATCACTTTTTTTTAAAGTTTTCTGAAATCACTTTTTTTTTAATTTGCTGAAACTTGGTATATTAAATCTATGGCTCCCTCAGATGATAATTTACTTCATCTTTTTACGGATTAGGAACTACGTAGGACCTATAGTAGACGCTGCCGAAATCTATGACGTCATAACGTTTGATGCGGGGCCTTCAAGGTGGCGTCGCCACCTACATTTTCTTTTCGCGCGTTTTCTCGCTTACCAAGCGCCTTCTCGCGGGATGCGTGTGTTGATTTTCGGAATTATGAAAGAGTAATTTATTAATAGAAAAATCGTTTCTCTCTTTAGTTTCCCTTTAAAGGACACCAGACAGACAGACAGACAGACAGATAGATAGATAGATAGATAGATAGATAGATAGATAGATAGATAGATAGATAGATAGATAGATAGAGACAGACAGACAGACAGACAGACAGACAGACAGACAGACAGACAGACAGACAGACAGACAGGCAGGCAGGCAGGCAGGCAGGCAGGCAGGCAAAGAACTTTAGTAATTTAATAAAGCACTGAGGGACACCGGAGAGTGGAAATTTCCGGAGTCCTCCACTACGGCGTGCCTCATAATGATATCGTGGTTTTTATAATAATGTTATCATTTCCCACGTCTTGCTGAGATATAATATACTATACAAGACTATGCTATAATTTAGCCCTCTCATCTCCTCCTCACCCTCACTTCCCCATCTCCCCCCCCCCCCTTTGCTATACTATACATGGCTATGCTTGCTGTATCTTTTTTTCTTTGTTTTTGTGTATGTTACCTTGTATCTCTTTCTCTGCCTGGCTATTTGTTTCTATGTCTCTACATCTTTCTCTCTTATTCCCTTTTCTTTCCTTCGACCTCTTCCTCTCTGTCACATGAAGGATATAAATGAAAAATTGCAAAAATAACACGATGACGATCGCGAAGAATTTACTCGGTGAATTTTAACAGGTATGATCGTTCACCAAGAAGGCAGACTGACTTCCTCACTGTAAAGCTGCGATGGCGCAGCAGAAATCTGTCTCGACAGAGTGATCGAATCGGTCTTATAATAGTACTCCTTTTATATAAATACCGAAGAAAACTGCCTGAAAAAAAAAAAATGGCACGAAAACCTCACCATGTTCTCGCGCCAATTTTTGCCCACCTACATGTATACATTTCCCGCCGTCTGATGCGGCGGGAAATATAGACGGGAAAAAAGGACGCGATGAAGTGGCGGCACATCGTCCTGCCGGCGCGGGTTACTCTCTCCATAAATACTTTTTTTTTTTTTCGGCTAAGATTTCTCGTCCCAGCTGCGACAGAAGCGAACATCGTCTCGAGAAACGACCGAGAGAAGCTACACGACTGCGCGAGTTCGATTCATGCAGAATTACACTGTGTAAAGAGCGCCGAAATGATACTGAAGGCTACACGCGAAAGCGACGTCCAGTGCGTGCACAGCGAGCGTAAACCTACGGGCCTCACGCGAGGGCGTCGGCAGGGGGGTGCAAAAGGTCACTCGGCCCCCCTTAAGCCACGCGAGCATCTTCCCCCCACCCAAGCAACACCACCGCCCCACCTCCCCCCCCTCTACCCCAGACGCGATGCAACACGGATTTGCACCCCCCCCACCCCAAACACAAAATCCTGCCGACGCCCACGGCCTTAGGCAATCGCCAAATACACTACCCCCTTCCCTTCACCAAACCACGGCTTACGCAACATTCATAAAACCCACTTTCAAACGTAACACAATTGTTAGTCTGTGTTTGTGCTTGATTGTCTCTCTTGTGTCCGTGTTTGCACGCGCTGCGCAACTAGCTCAGCTGGTATTCTAAACGCAACGAATCACGCAAGGAATTACGGGGACGAAAACGATTCTCTGTGGCGCTCAAAGTGCAGTCACATGGAGACACGACTTTCAAAGCCAGGGGTTGTCGAGTATGAGCGAAGAACTACAAAGCGCGAAACACATATCACTTACCCGTCTAAAGATGGCGGCTTCATGACCCGAACAGACGAACGACCTTCGGTTGGTTTTCTCGACCGCAGGAACGGAAAAGAACCGCAGTTCAATCACCTTGGTCCTGCCGCGCAGCACAACGAAGTCGTCCACACAGCGTCGTCAAGCGAAGCACGAAACACAAACACGGTGACGCGAAGTAACGTTACACTCACGGAAATGAAAGATTGCGTGGTGCTCGCAGTCGCATCCGTGCACTGATGAAAAAGGCGGGAAGCGACGCATTCCGATGTCATCACAAACCGCTTTCATCGAACTTAGGCTCGGTCACTGTAGCACGCGTGCCGCCTCAATGTGACACTGTGATTCATGCTTTACGTTTGCAAACACGGACATCTCCGTTTGAGGTGATAAAGCACGGTATTAGGGCTTGATAAAGAGAAGAAAACGAGCGATATCAAAAAGTCCACCTCGCTCGCTTGACTCCGGCCTGAATGACTGACTTGCCCGGGCGCCTATAGACACGGCAGGGCGTAACGGTCAAAGTCCCTAGACCCAATGCGATCGTCGCCTTTTGTTTCTTGAAGAAAGCATTAATCTAGGGAAATTTCGTATCTACTTTTCGGCAACGGTTATCCCAATGCTTCGCCCGGTTTCCCCTTAGTTAGCCCCTGCCTCGATTTTAAATTCTCGCAGCGCTTAGCAATATTTGATGATAACCCCGGAGTTATGTTTGCCTGGTTCAACGCCTGGCTCGCTGCTCCGTGTATCGAGTGATGATTATGGAGTATACGATGAATACGATGACCACATATACGCACGAATGACACATTAAGGGGAAGCTTAACTCACGATTACTTTGCGAACTAGTAATACAATAGAGTTTGATGGGGTTTGTTTGAAATTTGTGGCTTGACATGCGTATACGGAACGAAATGACACACTGTTTGAAAGGCTGCCTGCGAAAGTCGGCGAGCGTAGTTTCGGTTGTCTTCGCATAAAGACGTCGTTACATTCTGAAATGAAAGGTTTCGTGCAGGTAGGTGGTTTGTTCGACTCGTTTTCTGGCACGGACGTAGCCAGAATTTTTTTTCGGGGTGGGGGGGGGGGGGGAGGTGGGGGGGTTCAACCATACTTTATGTATGTTCGTGCGTGCGTTTGTATGTGTGCGTGTATATATACGCAAGCAAAATTGAAACATTTCAGGGGGGGGGGGGCAAACGCCCCCCCCCCCCCCTCCTGACTACGCCCCTGCTTTCTGGTATGGGTTCCGTGCGTCATGTGCGCGAGAGTATGCTGGCAGGTATTTGCTTTCTTTTCTCTACGGCATTTTTTTTTTCCTTTTCTAGTTTTACGTGGTATACTTTTCGTAATGTTATTTCACGATGTCGCACAACCTTCCGTGTAATGCCCTCCAATGGAGGGCCTTTAGGGTGTACTGAAATAATTAGCGTAAGCATCTTATTTCTACTGTCTGTTGACTGCATATGTGTATGACTGGCGTCGAGAGAATTAATTGGCCGCTGCTATGGGCGCAAGATTTGAGCACGTTCGCTACCTACCTATCATTGTCCCAGTGCACGTGTCGCAAGTCTTCAATCATTACATGTATGGGCGTGCGCACTAAGGGGAGGGGGGGGGGGGGGCAGCCCTCCAGTTATCTAAAGGGAAGCGCCAATTCTTCTGCCCCATACCTTTAATAATACTAGTTGTTTTACGTCCCAAAATCACGACATGATTACGAAAATCGCCGTAGTAGAGAGCTCCGGAGATCTCGACCATCTGATGTTCTTCAACGTGCGCATAGTACACGGGCCTCTAGCACTTCGCCTCCATCGAAAAGCGACCGCTGCGGCCGCGATCGAACCCGCGATCTTCGGGTCAGCATGCCCCGTACCTTTACTTAGTCAGACTTGAGCAGGCCTGGTTAGGGCTGCGCATGTTTTTCTTTTTTTTTTTCTTTTTTTTTTTTTTTAAGATAGTGGCGACCGAGGACTTGTGATGTTGCGTTCAAATAACTTTTCACCTTCACGCCGGAAAGCCGGGCACTCCACCCTGGAAATAAAAATCTTGGCTAACGCACCTGCCCGCACGTGTCCAAATTATAATCCGGAGACTACCGCTATGGCGCCTCATATTCGCATCGTGGTTCTGGAGCGAAAACCCCGATAATTTACTTCTTAAAATAAGTTATCGGGGTTTAATTAGTACAACAGGGTGCGGAGCGAGCGCCGCAAAGCGGAGGATACCGGCACGCCGCGGCCTCCCTCCACCGCCTCCGAGATTAGCTGGCGGCGTGACGCCGAAGGTTAATCTCGGAGGTCATGCTCCCTCTCGCCCAGTAGCGCGCGCCTGGTGGCGCTCGCTTTATTTATTTATTTATTTATTTATTTATTTATTTATTTATAGGTACTGCGATCTGTTACCAGATCATGGCAGGGTGGGTATACATGAAAATGTACAAGCTTGTAGCAATTGTAGGCCATTCTTCAAACATTGCTAATAACTTTTGAGTAACAATTTCGGTCTTAAGATTATTCCACTCTGTTATTGTCCTAGGAAAAAAATAATATTTAAAACAGTTATTCTTTGTGTTATAGGGAAGTATGGTTAAAGCATGTCCTTGTTTGATAACCTGATGAGTAAGTAAGAAATGGAAGTGTTAACGTTATAATGGCCATTTACGAGCTGAAAGAGAAACATTAATCGGCAGGCAAGGTTGCGCACAGTCACCGGGGGGTAGTCCACTGCGTCTAATAATTAGCTCACTTACAGATGTGCGGCCGTAGGAATTGAAAACGAACCAATCTACCTTTGCTGTATGCGTTCTAGTTTTTTAACATTGGTTATGCAACGCTTTTTCAAGTAGCCATGGAATGTATTCACTAAAGGAGCTTATTGCCTCACGAATTCACCACCACAAAATTGTTTAGAATCCGTCCAGAACGACTCGAGTTACAAAGATCTGTCGCACGCTGCAATTGCATTCTCTCTTCTCTCGTCCCGACGAAAGCGCTGGAAGCTAAGCAGGGAGGGATGGCACGGGGTCCCGCGCGCCTCGTGGCCTTGAGCACTTTTTCTCTGTTTTTTTTTTTTTCGAATGCGCGGCTTTTCAGTGCGATCGCGCGCGCACGCGTGGACGACTCGCGGCCTCCCGCGGCGGCCCCAGTAACGACCGAGCGCGCCATGCTCAAATCAGCCAATGACTGATACTTAAGCTGTGACGCAGTGATTTTGAGCCTGTAGCGTCATTTGTCGAGAGAAGAGAAAGCGATCTTTAGCTGACTTTGAGAACTTATTGTAAATTCCAGGCCGCGTGCTGTGCTATAATAATTGGCTCGCGTGTTCTCGGGAGCCTCGACTACCGATCGGCAGCGTTTTCTGACCATGCTGAAAAAGTGTTGCAGGGCCCCTTTAAGTGCATGGGTGTCATCTACCGTGCCGTCTCCGTGTCATCTACCTCCTTATCTGCCGGCGCGTTAGGACACGTCATCAGTTTCTGCTTTGTGTGTTGCACAAGAAGGACGTGCGCCCGCTCGCTTCGTGAACGGTGGAAGCGTACGACGGTTTAATATATAAACCGAACAACAGGGTCTGTCAGGCCCTCCCATAAGCAGACCCCCCCCCCCCCCCTCACTCCTTTCCATCAGCTGCAAACCCCTGTGCACAAAAGTATAAAAAGAACATTGATTGTCATAGCCACGGCCCGCGGGCCGGGGTAGTTACGAGGCAGAGACTGCTCGAACATAAAAAGTCTTTATTTGGGGGGCGTACGTGTGCTTGCTTTTATCCCCGAGGTAGAAAGATTCGGGGGGAGACGGGAGGAGGAAAGAAGGACCGTATTGCGCATGCACAATACTCTGGTGTGACGTATAGTCACAACAGATTGCCCAGCATTTGAAAAATGAAAAGCATTACTTCAACGACTCACGTCGGAACGTGGTGGAATCCGATACGGCAACAGGTCGCAACGAACGTTCCGACTCTTTTGGCGAATGGCCATGGTGCGTACAGATAAACGCCTTCTAGGTATGCGACTGCCACTGGCACGTGTCGCAGTTACTAGCGAGTGAGACGACAAAAGACCTACGCTCAAAAGATTCTTTCTCAATGGGCATTTTCTCTTATCAGTACGTTCCGTTGTTTCCATATAGCTTCTTGCGCGATAACATTCTAGCGATATCCAGCTCACTATGCCACTCTTCGTAAAGCCATTTCCCACTATATATTGCATACCCTCGGGTCGAACATTCGGGTTACTGCCGTTCGTGTTCGCAGAAAAGGAAAATGATAGGTGTAACCTTAAGGGACAAGAAGGGAGCAGAGTGGGTCACCGAACAAACGGGTGTTTAAGGACATCTTAGTCGAAATCAAGAAGTAGAAATGGGCAAGGCACATAGGCGTGCGCACATATTGGGGGGGGGGGGGGGCAAGGGGGCGGCCACTTCTCCTAGTCACCTGAGAGGAGGGAGGCGCAAAGTCTGCTCCATACACTGACTTAATAGGGAGGGCGACACTGCGACGAACCTTCGCCCCCCCCTCCCCCTGAAGGCGAACCCTGCGCACGCCTATCGGCAAGCATAGGCGGGCAGGGGTGGGGGGGGGGGGCGCCCTCTAGTCACCTAAGAAGGCGGGGGGGGGGGGGGGGGGGGCAAAATCTGCCCCATACATGGACTTCATAGGGGAGGGGGGGCTGCAACGAACTTTCGCCCGTCAAATTGTGCATCCGCCTTTCAGGAGGAATGCCGCAGACTTCTAAAGTTGTATCCGACTGAAAAAAAAAGTGCCTGTGGAGCTGTGTGATCCTGATGTTTCAAAGCCCGCCGAGACATGTAGAGGTATTCAAACGAAATATTCGATTGAATTGAATCTTTACGTTAATATGTCTAATGCATGAAGGATGGCGGGAGTAAAAGGGGCACTATAAAGCAGTTTGACTATAGTTCCCGCTACCCACAAAATGGCTACCAGCTGCTTTGTTTTCCCCGGCATGTGTGAGAAAAATAAGTACCTCGTATTGTCCGCGCGAATGAGCACGTTGCAGTCACAAACATGTGCACGTGTGGCTTCGTCAATGGGACCATGACGTACACGGATCGGTGATCACGCATCCGCACTGCCGTACATGACGGAAGAGAGCGCGCACCACGTTGCCCTTTAACATATGGTCACGTGAGATAGGCATTCCTGACTCCGAATATATGTGCCATACGCGTGTGTATGTGTATTTTGGCATGTCCTGGCTAAAAATGTACGAGTCGTATCTATCTATCTATCTATCTATCTATCTATCTATCTATCTATCTATCTATCTATCTATCTATCTATCTATCTATCTATCTATCTATCTATCTATCTATCTATCTATCTATCTATCTATCTATCTATCTATCTATCTATCTAAGGCATTGATCTATCTATCTATCTATCTATCTATCTATCTATCTATCTATCTATCTATCTATCTATCTATCTATCTATCTATCTATCTATCTATCTATCTATCTATCTATCTATCTATCTATCTATCTATCTTCAGTTATGACGCCACTTACTGTATCGTGCTCGGTTTGTTGATGCTGCAGAAATACTATGCGAGAGAATAATACAAAGAGTGATGTAGCATCTAAGTGGTCTCGTGGAAACTAAGTTTGTTGTGTGGGGAAATCAGGTTTGCACCAATATATTCTTATTCGATTAAACGTTAACTCCACATATATGTTGTTCAATGGCGATGAAGAGAAAACAAATGGAAAAGCAACAAAGGTGGGTTCATTTGCTGTGTCTTCTACTGCTGAACACAACGTTCAGGGTTCGACTCTCGAGCGCGGAATGTCGCACTCAGATCTGCGATGTCGTCTTCAAATCTTAGATTCAAATCTGCGCGCCGTTTGGGCTACGTTGTGTCGTCGAAAAACGAAGCTTCCCGGCATGTTTTTGTACAAATGCAATTTTGGCAGAGAAAGTGTTAGAGCAAAACTGAAACATAAAAATACCGAAGTAATCAATAAATAAAAAAAAATTGTCCCAAGTACGGCTACAGCTGGATATCGAAACTGGAACTACACGTACAAGCGAACTTATATTATATTCACTCTATCTCTCCACCAAACTATGGACCCCCACTAAAAGCACAGAGCGTAGAACAAGGTATTTATTTATTTATGCTTAACGCAAAGATACAATTTTGTTGCAAATTTGTTTTTGAGCCGTCACATTTTGCCGCTAGGCGGGAGCGTCGTACCAGCGTTTGCTTTTCCTCTCTTTTTTTACCTTCGTTTGTTTTGTTTTCGCACGTGCCTCTGCGCCGTTTTGCTCTGTGCGATACTTGATTTCGGAGGGGGGCGTATTGCACGCGCGCACACAATAAGTTGGCGTCACAGCGTGAGTAATAAGGGGCCGTGGAACGATCCTCCCGAGGGGATCCCGCCAAGGAACGTTTGACAACCACACGGCCAGGCCACAGGATCGCTCTCAAAAGCGAAACAAAGAGCAGGAACTTGGGGAACTGCGTCCGAGAGCGAAAAAGACCATGGTAAGTTCCTTCTTTCAAAGCAATCCTGAACGAGCGCAGAGGTTTCGAAACGCGCGCTCGCGCACTAGGCACAAAAATGCGAAGAACGAACAAACACTCCGCGCGCCTACGTAACCACACAGCAGGTGCATTTCGCGTTCTCTTACTCAACGCTGAGTAATGAAAGAATCTGCTTTCGCGCTGACCGCACCTGAGGTGGACGTCGATGACACAGCGTTTTGAAAGGGCCCACTCGCACTAGCTTCCTCTAGCCGAGGGTAGGAACTGCTGCTCTAGTCAAATAGCACGCGCGCATCACTACTGTCCCAAAAGAGCGAGCACAGATCAATCATCGGACGCGGGAGTGGGAGGCCAGTCACTCCTCGTTCGTCGGCAGATGCACCGATTGCGACGCGCTTCACCTTGACAGCTGCGCCGCTATTACGATATGCAAGTTTTGCGGGAACGTTGACTTGCGAAACCTGCCCGCCCGCCGTGAATTCACTGTGCGCGCTTGCGTATTGCAGCAGCAGCAGCAGCAGCGGTCGTGCTCCTGAGAGAGAGGACCTCGATCATCGGGCGCCTCCTCTGTCCTTGGGAAAAGGGCCGTGCGGTCTTATCGGCACGAGCTGCGCGCCTTATCGGCCGAACAAGCCTACGTCGCAGAAAGCCAACCCACCCGACATCATGAACGGAACGGAGGAGACCTCAACTGTTGCGGTCCGGTGACGGCGTCGCTACCAACGTCTTCGCCCCTTCCCCTGGACTCTCCCAGAGGGCCACTAATCGCGACTCCCAGAAGACTCCTAATTACCACGGTAGGTAGTAACTCCTCCTTGCGGTGGTCCGGCGAAAAAATCTCGCAGTATTATGACGGAAGCCCCCGGCACAGTGGCCTGTAGGAGGTTTCTTTTATGCCTTTACAGCCCGCAATTTACAGGCGGGTTGTCTGTCGGGCTCGCGCGCCTTCGGCAGACTAGCCCCCCCCTGCCAGTCATGTTGGAGATCTTCCGTGAGACAGTTGTCATGGGTCGTTTCTGGACTTCTACGAGTGGTTGCGTTGAAGTGACGGGCAGGAGTAAGTGTGACAGGCCGCCGTAATGGGCGACCTGTGCACAAACACGAGAACTTGGACTCTTTCACATAACTGTGACTCATTGTGGAAGGCGAAGCATCGTTTTGTACGACGTGCCAACATGGTGGTTGCTGTGGTCTGTGAATCGTCTCTCTTTTTGTAATGGTTTCGATGCGCTTTAACATGGACGACCGGAGGAAGAGAAGACAGGTCAAGTCCACACACTGTCATCTCTTCTTTTGTTATTCTTGTTATAGCGCAGTTAAACCATTACAAAATGAACGTCGACAAACTAGCTCGACTTGGTGCTCTTCTGCAATTGTCTCTTTCTGATTGGTCAATACTCGTTACCAAATTGTCGATGAATTGTACTCCATAACTCATTCTTGAAGCTTGTGTGAAAGCACATTAGTGCAGGTAAATGTTCCCGAGGGGTTTGTGTTCTGACTACCTTACAGTTCATTTGGTCAGCCTTAGTTTTTCAAAGTAATACTTTATCATTCTGGTTGTTTCATTCGGATTTGCAACTTGCTGGACTTTGATCTTCTGTTTATCAAATGCGTTTCATAGAGGTTGTCGAAGGCGTTACGCGATGAACAAAAAGAGAGCGAAGCAATAATTTCTTCTAAAGCGTGTGTGATAAGATAACCCGTGCATTGTTTTCCTTTTAAGCTGCAACTATTGTTTCTTATGTTGAAAAATTTCCATAGGGGCATCCCTTCTGAAAGCGAAATGCATGCTGCTGGAATATTGTAAAGAACGTCTGCAATAAAGTTATTTGCGAATAAACCTGCACACTGTGTTGCATTAACTGATGGCCTTTGATGAAAATCTGTTGTCCTTGTCCAGCTGCACGTCATATCTGCATAAGGTATACTGTTATTGATTAGATGTGTGGTGTGTTGTTTATATACTTGAATAACTGAGCGTACAGTGTGACTTGTGAGTTCTACTTTGTCAAGTGGGCATCTTTTTTGGAATGCGTTTGGTGAAGTGTCATTTTGCAAGCGTGTTTGTTTTCACATTTAGTTGACAAGGTTGTGTGTTACTTTGGGGTGACGGAAAGAATGAAATGATGTGGTTGCAGGATACAGAATGTCGGATGCACTTGCGGAGCCAAAATTGCTTCGCATCCACCACAACGGTTCCACGCCGCCGCCGCACACAACTGCTTCGGTCACCAACTCAGAGATACAGGAAAAGAACAAAAAGTTCACGGTATGCCACGAATCTGCTCTCCGCACAGTTTTGTTTGCCGACTATTGAAATTCTGACGTCGTAAACTATGACTTTGGGCATTTTCGACACTGACAGCTTTGTTTAGCATATACTTGTTGTCAAGTTAAACGCAAACAGCACAGAGTGTACACCTGAGAGTTTATGGTGGCAGACTGGTTTGTTGGCATCATGTGTACAGGAAGCTTGCAAAGATCCCCACTGAACTTAAGTGACTGATGATGTCATGCTTAGACGTTACCTAGATATGATCTAGCCTTCCCCAGCGTGGTAAAGCACTTTCACGCTAATTGGTAGGTTGCAGCAGCAATCGGCTTGCCACTGTAACGTACTAATCAGCTTAGCTTGCAAGTGCCGGGAGATGTGAAATTACAACATAGTTAACTAATTGTATATCTAGAATCTGTTTATAGAACAACGTAGTGAATAAGGTTTCTGTTGCTAGCTTTCGGAGTGTAATATTACTCCTACGCCCAGATATAAAAAATTAGGGCATATAGCAAAGTAAAACTCAAAACGTTTATAATAGATGTAAGCCGGCTACATATTCAAGAATAGTATAAATAGACAATACGTGGAGTGTTGCGTATTAGGAAGGAATTCCGGGAATGGGATGCGACGTTGCTGTAGCATTGTTCAGTTGTACGTGCTTCAGATTTTTGCGTGCGGCATAATTTTTCTTCCTCGTGTAACCAGGCTGCTAGTCCGCCGCAGTGGTGCAGTGGCTATGGTGCTCGGCTGCCAACTTGAAGTTTCTGAATTCAATCCTGGCCGCGGCGGTCACATTTCAATGGAGGCGAAATGCTAGAGGCCCGTTTACTGTGTGATGTCGGTGCACGTTAAAGAACACCAGATGGTCAAAATTTCCGGAGACCTCCACTACGGGGTGCCTCATAATCATATTGTGGTTTTGGCATGTAAAACCCCAGATATTACTATTAACTGGGCTGCTGCTTGGGCATTGTGTTAAATCTGTTCTACTTGCATTATTTTACTTCATGCCTTATTGTTTAAGCATGAGTATTTTGTGGCTGCCCATTCAGTCTTTCGTGTGTATTTAATTGAAGAACAATGTAAAAGGCCTTCAATTTCATTTATGGCTTTCAATAACTTCAAATAGTGGTCGTGCTGTTGTTATGGGGATGTGGAGATACCCACCGCTACTGCACGTACAGTAGAATATGTTGAGCCTTATGCTTTTGCGAAAAATACCTTTTATTTGACAGGAGTTACATTTGTGAAGGCTAGCATTGACGCTGCTGGTTTTGTTTCATTGCTAGTAAAGACAGCATTGGCAACAGAGATGGAAGAGTAGACACTACACAGATGCAGCGTGCCATTTTGATTATCCAAGAACTGTACCAGTTGGCCTAGTTTTCTATCCTCTCTTTTGTTTTCAAATTTTTCTTATACTGGTTTGTGCGAGCTTATTTCGAAGTGTATTATAACATATGTAAGCACTGAGTGACATTCTCGTTTCTCTTCCAAGCACTTACGGTTTTGCAAATATTCAGAAAAACTCTTCTAAAAAATAAAACTGGCACAATCGATGGTTCTGGTTCAGGTTAACAGTTATATTGGATAGATATGATATCTGGAGCACAAGTTTACTCAAGATAAGGGCCCATAATTTGTATAATTGATCAAAAATTAATTGAATGAGTTCCATTGAAAGAGGAGGCACTTTTCTTGCAAGCAGTTGGGATCACTGCACCATCTGGTGGAGCAGATCTCAACCACGCGCTCATTTCTATGTGGCCTCCGAGATACTCCTCAGCAGCGCGACGAAACACAATGTTAATCAAGGCAATACACCAGGGCACATGAACGACGATGTGCGAGGGCCACTGCTAGACACCTTAGTCAAGAATAGGGGTTGCCTTCAATTTTTGTAACGTCGCATCACATTGCAACTTTTCAGGTGTACAAGGTTGTCGTGACCGTCGACGGGCATTCGTGGTTCGTGCTCAGGAGGTACAATGACTTCAGCAAGCTCCTGGACATTGTAAGTCCGCATGTCGTACGACTGCTGCTGCTGCTCTCTATTTACTATTGTTGTGTTTTTGTGAACACAGTTAATTCAGCTGCGTTTTAGAATTATGTAGAATGGAGAGAGACGTCAATCGCACTGTGTGATATTTAGAAATAGATGTGTGCTTCAGGGAACATACTGGAGTATGGACTGCTGTTGAAGGAGTTGCCTAGCTGATGGTAGATCCAATAAATTTACTGATTTATCAGTAAATAAACAGGAAAAGAATACACGAGGTAGACACCTATTAATAAAAAAGTATTGTATATTTGTGCACAAATTCAGCTGTTGTCGGTATTCAATTGCTAAACAGGCCTTTCCTTTAACAGTCAGGTGAAATCAATTTATATTCGCTAAAAAGGAAGGTGCCCCCCCACAAAAGCTGCAGAACTAGATAGCTTGACGAGGTGGCTACACCCACGAGAGGAAGTCTTTGTCAGCAGTTACACAAATGCAGGAACTGTATCACTGGAAGTTTTGTGAATGTAGGCAATATTTATAGTAACTTATTTATGTACATAGGTGTGAATGTTTAAAAAGTTGCACATATGTGATGGTTTAAGTACGTGTGCAAAGCAGTTACCTAACAGAATATATGGAGGGAAACAAGTTACTAGTCAGCAACAGATTCTTATGCAGGAAGAGTCGTAAATTCTGCAGGGAAATTTAAGGCCAAGTCTATGTCGTGGAAGAGTTGAAATCGGGGGCTATTGGTTCACGATTCTTGTAAGCACTGGTTAAAATACAAGAGGCACGAATGAAAGACATGACAGCATGAATGGCAGCTATTGTGCCATTGTTTGTGCCTTCGTGTCTTTTTTTTTAATGTGTCTTCTGTTTTTGTTGGTGCTTGTGTTGGCGTTATATTTTCATTGGTGTGATGAAGTGGTTGTCTCGATTATTTTGTGTGACCCGTATCAAGGAGTTTAAGGCCAGCTAGCCTTTGGCCTTGACTTTCTGTGTGTTGCACTGTGCTTCAACTACTCTTGACTCTCTGTGTGTTGCACTGTGCTTCAACTACTCTTGTGAATTGTTCCTCCGGTGCTAGCTTTTTTTTTGTGGTGTTGACTGTTCAGCACTGAATCACAACGGTGGCTTTTAGGGTTGTCACGAGAGTTGCTGTTCCCCCACTCGTAAATTCTGAGCATGTTATCTTCACTATGAAAAAGAAGACTCGTAACATGACCGGAAGTGGCAGTCGCGTGGTATTACTGAGAAACTTAAGCAGACCGCGAGTCCGCCTGGTGAAGTGTTCTGGGTCATACACGGACTGTGCTGCCAAACGCTGTTTAATTAGCCCTACCCAATTGCTTGCTTCTTCAGAAATGCAAATGAACCTGTTTCCTCCCGATGACTGTATTGCCACCTAAAATACCTATCTAACTATTTTGTTGGCACACCTTTACAGTAAAGCAGCAAGAATGCGATACTTATTGTACAGGGTTGTCCAAAAGGTGAACACCACATTAGTGTTCAAGCCCTCATAAAAGCTGATTTTTAATAATTCGAAAAATTGTTGTGTTTGTCGACACACAATTACACATCATATAACTGGACATTTCCCCCGTGAAGTAGAATAAATGTTTTAGTTTTACCGGCTTAAATACTAATGAGGTATTCAACTTAGATGTGGCTGACTCTGCACATCTTTCATGTTAACTGTGACATTCCTAGTTAGGTTTCTCATTTTAAGTGTGAAAAAAATTGTACAAGTGTTAAGTACAAACACTCCTTTTAGATCAAGAAGCAGTTTCCCGGCTGCCACCTCAAGCTTCCCGGCAAGAAGCTATTCGGGAACAACTTCAGCCCCGACTTCATCCGAAGCAGGCGTCAAGGACTGGACGAATTCATTCAGAAGCTTGTCACGGACGAGAAGCTGATGCAGAAGTGAGTTGCTGAACGCTGCCATTAACGGAGAACTTTAGTTCGTCGGTAAACTTCTTCATGTAAACACGGGAGCGTAAATGCAAACAGCTGGAGTAATCAAACCACCTGGCAGCGCAAAGCTCAACCAGACGAACGCAGCCATTATTGCAGTAACCAAGCATATGCCACTTCAGTGCTGGCATAAATTTTAGCTAGCGGTGTAATTGTGAACATGTTGCTTTTATAGACGTCTTTTCCTTTTTTTTGCCTAGAACACTTGCACAGAAAAAGTAGAATCGTGCGCAAAAGTATAATCGTGTAAACATGCATAAACACGTGCACAAAAGAAGTATAATCATGGTTAGATGAAGAATCGTGAGGTTTTACTACCACTGTCCTGTAACTGGTACAGTGCTAATGCCCTAGTTGTACCCGAGTACTGGGCTCACTAAAGTTCTCCGACACCTACAAGAGGCAGTTTTCTGTGTACATTGTTAGCCTACAAACTACAAACTGCCAGATGGAATTGGGACAAAAGGTTCCAGAAATGTTGCTTATTTTCAAATTTTTGCTGTGAAGTGGAAAATTTATTGATTCAAAGAACTTAAAAAAAATCAACATGACTTTACATGGACAGCAGTCGCTGTATGTTTATGTGCATTACTATGTTAATTGTCTTCTTCACTTCACAGATTTCGTTCATTTAATGTTTTTATAGGCTAGGTAGCAATTGATGTGGCATCGGTGCAAAAGTTGCAATGGATGCCGAGAAATCACTGATAGCCATATTTTAAACAGCTTAGTTCTTCAAGTGTTTACTTTTGGATAGCGAGCGATGCCGCAGGCATCTTTTTTTTTCTAGAGGAGGCGCTGTTTTTGCTGTAGTGTGCTTTTAGAGGTTCTGAAAATACAGAAACATTATATCGTTAGAATAATAATGCAGTAGCATGAGCTTGTGTTCTTGCTGCATTGTTTATTTCTAGAAGAATGACTGACACGCGCCGCTATCACAATTGCTCAGCGTTTTGTTATCGCGACCTGTAGTGGTGCCAAGGTGTCTGGACACTCAAGGATTTTCTCGCTGGCCTCCTGCCATATCTTTTCAGCCAAGACGTCAGGGCCTTTCTCAATGTTGACAAGAACTTGAGCATCAAAGAAGCGGCCGAGGAAGATGAAAACAATGGGCAAGGCACGGAGGCTCCCGAGCCGGTACGTTGTCAGAGTGCCTTTATACTGGACGCATTATCGAGCCATTGCCATTGCCGAGTGACCGCCATCCCGGAGTTATGTCCTACTGTGTAGGCTTAAAGGGACATTGAAGGGGAAGAAGATGCTTATTTTATCAGTAAATTACTTTTTCGTATTACAAAAATCGCCACGCTTGCTGCTAGAAGACGTTTAATAAGTGGGGAAAACGCGCAATAAGAAAATGTGGGGGGGCGATGCCACCTTGAAGCACCCACCCCAGTAGCCGTGACGTCATCGATTTCGACAGTGTCTACAGGGCTCTAAATAGTTCGTGATGGGTAAGAATGAATCACTGGACTTGATATACCGAGTTTCCGAAAATTTCGTTTACCCAATGTCATCAAAATAGGAAGAAAAACTCTGAAGTCTGTGATGTCACCTGTAGAGATTTCGGCGCGATATTTAAAAATTAAACTTTGAGCTTGATTTTCTGTTCTGTTAACGAATCTATGGTGGTGAAATTAACGACAGTCTAGTTTTCAGAGTGTAAATTTTAAGTTTAAACTGTCTCATTGTTTTATTTTAGTGTCCCTTTAAAAATATGATGTGACTGAGTTTTTTTGACTGGGTTGTTTTGGTTTTTTTCCTACGTGGGCCTGTTTCGTCCTGTTTGTGTAATGCGCCATGGTGTCCACTATATGTGCAATAATTTGGTGCCAAATTCAGTCAGTGTACTTACTCACTTGCGGTCAGGCTGACCGTTGGCTAGCACTGGCTTGCCACTGTTACAACGGCCAGACTGTGTTTACTCACTCACAGTTCAGTGATTTAAACGAACCGACAACCAATTTTAATGGTACCTGTTTCCTTTAGTCAAGGGTGCAACAGCTGCGCCATTTGCGCCAAATTGATACAATTCCCCGTTCTTGCGCCAAGCTGCGCCAAAACCATGAAATTGGCGGAAATTGCGCCACGCTGCGCCAAAATGCCCAACCAGCCTCAAAATTTTCTTAGTTGCGCTAATTTCAGCGAGAAATGGAGGCCACGTTGGCCACCTGCAGTTTGCGTCATCAATCAATCCACGCGCGCAGACCCTAACCCTAAACCACGGTGTAATTAAGATGTATACTCATTCGGTCAGGACACTCGCGAGACGCGGTTGACCAAATAAAGTAATAACGCCGCGCACCCATCGGTCCGTAAAGTCCCTAGAATAACTAAAGTAGCGCCATACGTGTCAATGTGCAGGCTCCTCCTCTCCCCTATGCTTGGTAGTGCAAGCGCCATCTTGTCCGTCCTCTGCGCATACCCTCTCCCGCGCGCCGGGAGAAGGTATGCCTGTGAAAGGGTATGCTTTTCGCACGGACGGCAGGGCTTTCAGCAGTTTCCTGGCGGACACCATAGAGGCGCTGCTGCAGCTTCTGGGAGGAGGAGGCAGAGGCGAAGGGGTGCGGTTGGCGCTACTTTAGTTTATCTAGGGACTTTATCGGTCCGCAGACCGCAGCGGATACCTATCGGCGGGACGACGCAACTTGAAGACAAAAATGCGTTGCCGTAGCCACTAACGCTTCGCTATGGCATGTTAGCAACTAAAGCTGGAAGCGTATGCCACGTTTTCCGCGTACGAACAAACTCTACGTGCTGCGGACACCGGCGTGGCCGGTGACCACGTTGGTTGCCATTGCAACGGCACATAAAACATTTTTCGGTCTTGAAGTTGCGTCGTCCCGACAATAGATCCGGTGCCGTCGCCGGGCCAACGGGCACGCGCCGTTGTTACTTTATCTCGTCGATCGCGCCTTGCAAGCGAGCCGAGAAGTTGTACCCTAAACCTAACCCCATCGTGAAAGGAAAGAAAGAAGTAGGGGGTTGGGGGCTGTAGCGGTGTTCGAAAATTTCCTGGCCTTGTTCTAACCCGTGCAGAACGCTGCTTAAGCCACCTTTGCCGCAATACACCAGTGCCGTGCGGAAAAGCGTATTAAGATTTCGAAGGGGCTGTTAGCATTAGTCACGGAACACAGCACATTTTGTTCAGTTACTCATGCATGTATACTCCGCATAGTTGTGAGTACTAGTATGGTCGCTGACGCCTCAAAAAGTTACTGGCAATCATTTGGAGCCAGTATATGACATTTCTGCAGCCCTAAAAAAAAAAACTAACAAAACCGTGCGCCAGTTTTTTTTTTTTTTTTTTTTTTTTTTTTTTTTTTTTTTTTTTTCGCCACCCCTACTCCTCAGTTTCACGAATCCCCCGAATTTCAAGGTCGCCAGCTTGGCAGATCCACATTTGAATTCACAGGGTCTGTCAAAGGATTTGCAGGTGCGGCAAATGCTAATGTGGACTTTATAATTGTTTGTTCAGTGGGGTGGTTCAAGATACCACTTTTATTGAAATAGCAGTGCTCATGTTCACTCTGCACTATTTAGGTGATGTTGAATGGTTTGTACATTTTTTTTTTCTTTAATGTAAGCCATTTTTATATTGCTCCAAATTTGGTCTTTTGTGATAAAAAAATGCATGTTTTTTTTTCCCTCGTAACCTGCCCCAAATTTAGATTTTAGTGCTCCAAAAGTATCATTTTGCTGCTCCAAAAATTGCTCCAAATTCTATTTTGGCTGTTGCACCCCTGTTTAGTACAACGGAAGGCTTATCGATCCAAATGTCTAATCATGGAATGCTAACGTGGAAAACGCCGTGAAACATTTATAATAAAAATTTATAAAGTCATAAACACAGCACATGCTGCTAACAGCAGGAGGTGAATGCAAGAATGGTTCGTGTTTGTGTGCAGAGGTTTGCTTCTGCATGCATGCACCGTGGCTCAGCATCTTCCACTAGTTCCCGCAAAGGCAGCGCCGCTTGTCAGTGTGCAACTCCTTTTACCTCGTAAGCAGCACAGAATAGAGTGGGGATGGACTATAATATACATACTTTAATTTTGAACACTAATTATGGTGCACATGAAAGCATGGGACTACGTAAAGCAAAGCGAACAACGCCATAATCAAGCTTCACAGCTGTTCCGCCAGGCTGTGCTACGTATAGATTTTCTGTGACGTTTAAGCGCGATTTAAAAATATGAATCCTACTGTGATTGCAAAAACGACGTTAGAATTTGCCACTGTAATTTATGATCTCTTCATTTCCACCAGTATCTAATCCCACGTTCTGGCCGGTTGTCGATCCCTTTAAGTTGCCTGCCTAATATTTCTGTTCTTGCAGGTTGACCTTGGCTCGACAGAGAAGCCACAGTAAGTGTCTGCTTTCATTGCTCTTGCTGGATTTGGATTGGGCTGTTGATCTAACCTCGCGTTTGCTTCCTTTCCAGCGTAAAGCCGAGTGATTTCGAGTTCCTCAAAGTGATTGGCAAAGGCAGCTTTGGGCGAGTGCTGTTGGCGAGGCACAAAGTGGAGAAGCAGTTTTACGCCATCAAGGTAAAGATTGTCCCGAACTTTCATAACATTGTGGGGCTTGGCATGTGGTGGGGGGGGCCCCTTGAAATGGACAGGGTGTAACGCCTGCTCATGAGTCTCGTCTTTGTGCAGGTGCTGCAGAAGAAGATGATCCTCAAGCGCAATGAGCGCAACCACATAATGTCCGAGCGGAACGTGCTCCTGAAGAACCTGGACCACCCGTTCCTAGTGGGGCTGCACTACTCCTTCCAGACGCCCGTCAAACTCTACTTCGTCCTGGACTACGTCAACGGCGGAGAGGTGGGCCCGCTCTTCCGCCCGTTCTCGTCACGACGCTATTGGTCATTTGCATCCAAACCCAACAGTCGTCATATTTCAACACTAGCTTGCACGTAGTAAGATTGACAAACTTTAAAAGGAGCACCAAAGAGAAAATTTAATCTGCTTGTGTAAATATAACTGCCGTTTCATAATACCAAAATTACACCTCTTGCCCCGAGAAGACGCTTCAAAAGCCGGAAGACGTGTAAGAAGAGAAAAGAGGTGACGACGATGCTTTGAAATTCCTGTGCCAACTTGTCCTGTCACCACAGACTTCGACAACATCCGTTTGGGCCTGCGTAACTTTTTACCGGTAGCAATAAATTACATTGTGTGCTTAGAGAGCCTGAGACCTAATACAGCAAGCTTCTGGAAATTTTATTGAGCCTATTGGCCCAAAATATGAAAAATACCTTAAAATCCATGACGTTGCACTGATGTTCCGATGTTAGAGCTTTTGGTACGAAATTCAGTAATGTAAACTTTGGCCTTCATTCTAATTTGGAAAAACAAACCTATCTTAGTGAAATTAGCAACAACAAACAACAACAACAACAACAGAGTTCTTGGATAGTAACTTTATCAGTCTGAACAGATTTACTGATTCAATTCAGTGTGCCTTTAACTGGGACATCAATTCATTTCAGACGAAGAGCATATACAAATGGCAGCATGAAGAGAGCAGCATGTCAGCTGTTTCTCAAACAGTTGTTGAATCGATTATGAAACAAACAAAAGAATTATTTTATTCACATTCTACATTGGATAGCATGTGGTCACAGCCTTCCTGCTTGCTGCCATTGCTTGGTGCATGCACTAAAGCCAGAGGCCTGGGTTATTTCTCTCTTCTTTCAAGTTCTTCAACTTTTGTTTTTGTTATTATCATTATGTACACTGTTCCATACATACTAGATAATGCTGAGTAACTATTTATTAACTCTATACGTTATAATGTATTAAAAGCCTATCTTGTGGAGGAATTTGCAAACCAAATGCCACTTCACTACAGAAACGTTTCTGTGACAACAGTTCTTGCATGGCTTTGGCATTGTTGCCTGCTGCGTGTCAGGAGTAGTGTAGTATATTTTATTGGTGCTGTATGTATGTTTGCTTGAATCTAATTTTTGCAAGGAAGCAGTGCAGTGCCAGAGGTTCTGAAATGCAGCTCTTCTGTCTTTTCAGCTCTTCTTTCACCTTCAGAAGGAGAGGACGTTTGCAGAGCCCAGAGCGCGGTTTTACGCCGCCGAAATCACGAGTGCTCTTTCGTACTTACATTCTCAGGGAATAGTGTACAGGTAAGAAAGGCAAGAGGTTGCCTGTTGCCTTTAATAGTTATTTAGTAGCCTTGCAGTTAATTGATGGTAATTATCTGTCTTATAGAGATCTGAAGCCTGAAAACATCCTGCTCGACGCACAGGTAAATCCCTCCTCCTTCATTACAGTCGGCAGATCAGGAAGTGCGCACTTGTGGTGATTGCAACAAGTGTGAAGTGTGCTGGCATTACTTGCACGATATTTCTGTGGTTAGTTTAGCTATTGCGGTTTAATGGCATTAACTGATATTGAAATTCGGGTTAATAGAGATGACTTGATACACTCAAATCCTGAGTCTGGCCAAACCTAACCTAACCTGTTCTGCGTTTTCTCAAGCTATGCAATCAGCTGATTTTATTAAGCACCTAAATGGAAGATGAGAATGCTTCAGAACGAGCTGTAAAGCAATACAATTACTGTTAGCAAACCGCATTTGCTGATGACCAGTCTGAGCTAGTTCTTTTAAAACCATTGGTACAATTCTTGTGTGGCCTTTCTTTGTGAGGGTTTCTTAATGTGAAGCAAGGCAATTGGGTTGTTATACACTCAGCAAGGAAACAGAATAGCAAGATGCTTCCAGATGGCAACTAATGTAAGTGTACTTTTCCTGACTTTCAGGGTCATGTGGTGCTCACTGACTTCGGCCTCTGCAAAGAGGGTATCAGGGAAAAGGAGACCACGAACACATTCTGCGGAACGCCTGAGGTTAGTTTCTTGCATATTCAATGGCCCAAGCCGCTCTCTACTCGCACTACTAATCATTATTAGCCATCACTTGCTCAGTTTTCAAACCTCTTTGGCACGCCTCTGAAGAGTGGGGACATTTGTTCATTGTCTTTATTGTATTGTCGACCTGTGCTCCTAAGGTATCGACCTGCGCTCCAACTGCTTAGTGGCAGCTGCAGAGGGCAGCGATAGCATCACTGTGCATTCACTGTAAATGAGAAAGGTAGCAGCTTATGGCAGTTGCTAATCTGTTGTGTGTAAAGGAAAGGCGCGAACTGGGACAAGAGCTTATCTCTGTCCGTGTCATCCTGTTGTTTAAACTTCGCACAATATCCCTTAATATTATTGGAAAGCAATGGAATAGCTGTCAGGCACACTCAACTTGGCTTCATTGCACCGGCAAGTTCTTTGGAGCGATTGTTGCTTTAGAGGTGCCCATAGCACACGTGCGAAGAATGGGAAATAGCCCTGAATGATTGAATTGTGTTACAAAAGTCATTTTGTTGTGGAGGAATTCTGCTGTATGATTTACTTGGCCGTAAAATGGAAAGGAGAAGCTTTCATGTACCATTTTGTTACATGGTAGGTTGGGTTTGCTGAATCTATCATGCCACGGTTCGTTCTAAGCAGTTGAGCTGCTCAACCTGGTGCCAGCAGGATTTTGTCTTGTGGGGATGCAAACTGGTGTTGCATCACAAATGAGGGGGGTGGAATGGCCAGTGTAACTTGGGTGGGGGGGCGAGGGATTGTGTGGCCTGGGAGGTGCAACTGTCCCATTTGCACCCCCCCGCATACCAACGCCCATGGCAGCTAACTGCAGTATCTACAATTTCTGTGCAGTACCTGGCCCCAGAGGTCCTCCGGAAGGAAGCTTACGACCGCACAGTAGACTGGTGGTGCTTGGGAGCTGTGCTGTACGAAATGCTTTACGGCCTGGTGAGTGGTTCGAATGGGAGTGCAAGATTCTGTGGTACTGCAGCCAGCACCACAGCTGGTGTTGTTTATTTCTTTCAGCAAATATTACGTGGTTTATAGACACTTTGTTGACGATAGCCGTATCATTGTGGCAGGCATTTCAGTTTGCCACTAGCACGTTTGGGCTAGTTGGTGCGGCAAAGCTAGTGCACTGCTGAAGCGCGAGCCTAGAAAAACAGAACAATGATCTTCTTTCTTGCCGTGTGTCTATTAGCTTGCACTTTAAACACTTGTAGTGTGCACGCAAAGTTATTGGCTGCAGCTGGATATCATAATTGTCTGTTGTGTACCTGTGTAGCTTTACCCAAGCTGCTAGGCATTCAGAATGTTGGCATAGGATGTTTAGTAATAGTACCTAAAAATTTACATGCACGGCCTGAAGTTGCCAGCAGTTTAAACAGCCTTTCTTGATAGTCAAGTTGTTGTTTGATAAAATTGTTTGTCTTTTTGTTGCTGTAACATTTAAAAGTCATTTCTAATGTGTGCTATGCAGCCACCATTTTACAGCAGGGATACGGTGGAAATGTACGACAACATCCTCCACAAGCAGCTGCGACTGCGCACAAACATCTCTGCAGCAGCGAGAGACATTCTTGAAAAGGTGAGCGAGCCCGTTTTCGTGCTCTGACACAAGTGACGTTTTTCAAGTAATTCAGCGCCCTAGTTTTGGCCCCAAACATGACAAAGACAAAGTAACTTGAATATGTCCAGCAACAAGTGCTCCGTTCCTCATCCACGGCTTTTATGCAGCACATACACCGACACTGTTCTCTCTTGTGTGCACTCGGGTAAACAGAGTACCATAAAATCCTGAGCAAGCGCCTGCCTCCCTTCTTCGGGACATTTATAATATGCAACCTCCTCTCCCCTCCCACCATTTTCACTGTTTTGTTTACTGTTTTTATTCGCCCAACGAAGGAGAATGAAAAGCAGTGAATGCATGAATATTCAATAAAACATTTAATTAGAATCCTGGGTGTGCATTATTTATTCTTAGTGGCTATTCTGCCGCCATCTTGAATTTTGATCCACGTCTTGTCGAATTATCCATCACCTGTAGGGGGGGGAGGCGCTTGCTCGAGATTTTCGGTAAACAAGTAACAGAATGAGAAACAAGCCATGTGTAAAGTACCTACAAATTGAAACGCGATATCAAAACTTTTAGTACAATGACTGCTATAACCAATTGCTCGTGATAATTGCATCATGTCGCTTCTAATCTAGCCGCTAAAGGTAACTTTGGCTCTGTTGTAAGTGTTTGAGTAAAAGTTAGGCCGATATGACGCGAACTGTACACGCTGGAAACGAAAGCATGTGCATGACTTAGCCCTAAATTTTCGTGTTTCAATCCGCAAGTACTGTACGTATGCAAAATGGTATGGCATCATATTGCATTTCTCAGCTTTGTTTCATACATAGACGGCAACATTAAAGAAGGCTTCAGAGATTTCGTGTAGTGCTTGCACTTGCTACTAAAAAATCTCCTATCTGATATTTGACACCTTGGATACCTGAGCAGACACTGTAGCCTTTGTGCACCAAGTGCTTATCGTGAGCTTTGCACACATTAATGCTAAATGCCATTCTATTTCCTTTTGTGCGCATTCAGCTTTTGCAGAAGGAGAAGCGGTTGCGTCTGGGTAACGCAGACGACGGCAATGAGGTGAAGCGGCACGACTTCTTCAACCCGATCAACTGGCAGGACTTGGAAGCCAAGCGAATACCTCCGCCCTACAAACCGAGCCTGGTAGGTTTTCATCGTGCTGCTTTCTCTTTTGTTCATTTAACGCGCGTCTGTTAGTTGTGCGCAGTAAATGTTCTCAAAACTGGATCGCTTAGTGAACGTCTGTTCCCGCATTTTTTTTTTTTTTTACAGTCTGGAATAATGGACATGAAGAACATAGATCCAGATTTTGTCAAGGAACCAATACCTGGTAAGCTTTGACGTGCCTTCTCGTAAATACCAAGAAAAGCTGTTGTTTCGAATGCAGCAAAGCTCGCAGTTATTGTTGATAATGCACCTAGTACTTAGCAGCTTGCACCTGTAGTTGGCATATGGCAAACAACCATAATTTTCATTGTGTGCACTGGCAATAGTGTTTAGTCAGAAAGCAAAGAAAAGAAAAGAACAACAGCAGAAACCTACCTTGTATCACTATGCTGTAAATCAGTGCAATTCGTGTGTCTTAAAGTGCATCTTGAGTCTTGAAGGTCATAGGTATGATTTTCTAGCATAATGGCCAGCTTTCAATGGCAATGCAAAAGTCTTCTAACTTGCTGTATATTAAGGTGAACATTAAAGAACTCCAGGCAGTCAATTTTAACCCATAGTCCTACTCTACACTGCATCTCACAGCTCCAGGTTACCTTGGGAAGATAAACCCCACAAATCATTGTGTTGAAATCTCGTGCTGTGGGTAATTTTTCGACATGAAATTTACACGGAAAGCAAAAACACATGGAAAAAGCAAACTGCACTGCGGTTGTGGGTTCATTAACAAAATGCCGGAATTTCATGCTTTCAGCTTCGGTTGGCAAGTCTCAAACTCTCAGTGCCAGCGTCCAGGATGCAGACACGGCATTCATCGGTTTCTCGTACGCGCCTCCGCTGGACATCAACGCCTGCTGAAGCGGAGTCGTGTGGGCAAGACTGCTGAGGACTCGTCTTCGACGAACAGAATTCCTACCGTCGTGCTTTGCAGTGCCTTTCTCTTGCGTTTGGTTGCTTGCACGTCTATGTTTGTTCACGAATGTGCACCGCGGCATTGCCCGGTGCCCCCCGCCTTTGCTCGACTGCCACAAAAGACTGCTGCCGTTCTTGCAATACTTAATGCCGTAGCACCGAAGATGCACAAAAATAGCAGAGTGTCACGGTGCTTCCTTTTGCGGACTGTGAACTGCAATGTTATCAGCAGCCGATTGTTATCAGTCGTGCTAGACCGTATAATCCCGAGTGCTTTCCTGGCTCTAAGGGCAGTGTGTTTTGTGAGCCCTCATTCTGCTGCCAACACACTTGCCTCTTTACATAATGCATCGGGTCAGAAAGGATGTTGAGCTTGTTTCTTACGCCTTCCCTGTACCACATTGATGTTCATGTGTTGTGCCCATGTTCCTGTCATACTCAAGGCTTCAAGAAACGTGTTTCATCACTATATTGATCAAGTAGAGCGACCAACTGTTCGCATCCATATAGGTATCGATTGCAGTGTGCATATGGGTGCGCAGTTGGCTCACGCGTAACGCAGCTTTTGAAGATTTGAGAAAGCGTAAGTTCGTCACGACGTAATATTGAGCGGTGAAAGAAAAAGGCCAAGATATCCTGGCCTCTTCCATGCTACCCTCCTGTATCGCTTTATTTTCAGTCATACTGCAATTTTTTTTCGTTACATTTCATTTCGCGTCACATCTATCAAAGTACTACGTCAACCAAGTGTCGAGATATGCCACAGAATCTGATTAACCAGGAGGCGAAGTACTGCCATGTTTCCACACGACATTTGGGAACACTTACCTTTGAAGCTGTGATTACTGCGTCAGTCTTAAGGGCAGTTTGCCTGGCGACCTGTACTTTAAGGACCAACGAATTTTTTTAACGAACTGACCAAAATTGTTGGGGACCAGCAACGTACGCCTTGTGCGGCTCGTCTGTGCACAGCCGCGCTTGGCTAGTGATCTATTTCTTTAGAGCCTTGGCTAGTCTTCCATACATTTACGGAGTTTGGAGTTTTGCATCGGCCGTTGGATGCAAAGGCGCGAGCTTTTTTAAGTATATTCCTTGAGTGTTTAGAGTGAATCATTTTGTTTTTATGTTGTGCTCTTGCGAGGGTATGTCCTGACATCCGCCTACAAGCGTGGTGGTAATTCCCAAATTTGCCGGGCCTCTGATGTCAGCCCGAACCGAGTTGGGTCAATTTCGCTGCAGTTTTTGATACCATTAGCATGACGTTGTGTGCTCATGGCCAATTGGAGCTTGCTGAATTGGAATTGATTCATATTGTCAAATTGATTTCATAGTTTATCACAAGCCATTTGGACAGCAAGCATCCGAAAGACTACGAAAAACTACAGTCTATCTTCTAACCAGCCTTTGTGTAATGCAAGCATTTTTTGTTATGAAGTGCCGCAACTTGACTGTTGGAAGTAATTTACGAGTTCATGGAGCAGGTTTCTGCTAATGCGTGATGAAAGTCACGGAAGACTGTACCTGCTAGCTTGAAACAAATCTTTACTCAGATTTTGTTTTCTTCTTGGCATGCACTTGCAACAGCGCTTGAAGGCGAGTACGATAAGAACCAATCATTAACACTTAGAAATGCACAGGCCTGTTGATGATAAAATTCTCATAGCCTTTTGTGCATAGTGAAGACGTCTCAACTTCACTGATAAATTTTTCCATGCTGGATGTTAGCTGCACAATCTTTCTAATCAACGTAGTCTGGAATGCTTTATTGCCGTTAACGATAAATCTAGTACGCACACGAACTTTGTAGCTGCCTCAGACGCTGTTTCAAGCTTTCGTCGAGATGGTGCACGTCGTGCCTTACGTTCTTATTAAGTATGCGGAAAGAGTGCCATATATTTGGTTGCAGTTGTGTTTATTTTGTTTGTGCTGTGTTGAGAGAAAAAGCTTTTGTACAGTTATTTGATACTGCAGAACAGATATATTATGTACACAACCTTTATATACTGCTGGCAACTTGTTTTTCTGTGAAGTATTTTGTTGTTTTTACACGATTATTAAAAAAGTTTTGAATTTTGGTCAGCACAAGTTTGTCCGATCGGACTGTTTATTTGGGTACATATTATGTTTTGCCGGGGAGATTGTGGTTGAAGGCGATCACTTTTTGACCCTTGGCTTGAGTTCCTCGAAGCAGGAATGCAGGAAAATATAGTTCTTCTTCTGAGGGTTGTGAAATTCGTAACCCTAGAAAGAAAAATGTCATTTGAACATCTGTGCTTTGGCTTGCATGAGCACATGCACAACTGGTTTGGAATGGCAAAGCTGAACTAGTTAGGGTTCATTGTGTAAGGTGTGCAGACACGGATGGATGGGAAGAGAACTGGAAAATTTGTTTTCATTCGTTATAGCCCAGTATACCATTACATTAAGACTGAACTGTACTTTTTTTTTTTTTTGTAGCCAAGTTGAAAGAAATATTCAATAGCAGAAAAACACCAGGGTATACATATTTGCCACGTGACGAACTGACCTTTGACCAGTCGTAGCTGACTGCGTAGGCGAATATTTCACCCCGCGCATTGAAGCAGCAGCGAGTGATTGGCTGCTCCATCTGTTCGGACGTCTTCAGCTTGGTGCGGGCGTCCTTGTCCCAGAAGCTGAACTTGCCGTCTGAGCCTACTGTTGCTAGCGTCATGTGAACGGGGTGGAATGCGATGTCATTGACCTGTTAATCAGAACCGAAAAAGAAAATATTCTTGAAAAATTTATGTGGATGTGATGAACTGTGGAAACCGATGTCATGTGAAGCACTTTGCAGGTGTAGCTGGTTACCCAGCATTGTTTGGGTTTCTGTAAGTGTTACCAGAAGTGAGAAAACAGAAGCAAGTCCTCGAAGACGGTATGGTGACAGCATGACAACTGATTTATCATACTAAAATAGTATGGTGATGGTACAACAACCGGTTTATACTACAATAGTATGGTGATGGTATGACAACCGGTTCATCATATCATGCAGTAGCATGGCGATGGTACGACAACTGGTTCGTCATAGTACTATGATTTATTGCAGGGGTATGACAACTGATTGAACCTACTCCAGCAAAAGCATTCTGCAATAACTTCAGCCAATTGTGAATTTGGTTCAATATAAGAAGAACTAGTGGTTTGCACTTTCAAAGGGGTGCTGACACGAAAATTTTCAAATGAAAGGCCATACCCTCAAGAAACCTAGAAAATGCATGGGTAAGTGTGAGTGCACCATGAAAAAAGTAATTAGAGTATAGCAGTTTTAAAAATCTAGTTTCGGTTCCTACTGTAGCCTGACGTCTCAACACGATTCGAGCTTTTGGCGACGTGTTCACGCAAGATGTACATTTCCATGGCTGCTCCGCTCCATGGCTTCATTGGTGATGCACAAGCGGCCATATTGAAGGTTTTTAGGGGTGTGCAAATATGACATCGTTATGCAACTGTAGACAACTGGTTATATAAAACATATGAGACTGTTCAACATATGTCAGTGCGTATGACATTTGTACTTATCTTTAGCGTAGTTTCGTAATGTTTCGCTCAATAAAAAGTTACGGAAGTCACCTTCCATCCGCATGCTTCGCATAACGATTCCCATGGTAGGTGGGATCTGCCCAAACTTTTCAAGCTTTGCTAAAGCGGTGCGCCAGCTAGTTTCGGTTTTGTTCATCAGCTGATTCCTGCTTGTTGCTCCTGCAAAACACAGCTTTCTGGTTTAGAATCTTTCAAATAACCGATTTGTTATTCTCTCGTTTTTTGCTCATCGGTGTGCGATTATGCCCGTTTCCATGCAGGCGATGACCTGACACAAACGATGCCACTGTGGTTGAGTTTCCTGTTTCGGGGACTCGCAAAAACCGCTTCTATCTCGCTGGCGATAAGACAAAAAATTATTATAGGTTTCGAACTTGTTTTTGTTTTTCGGACGTGCTCACAACTACACAGTTTTCATCCGTGCAGTTTGCTTTTGATATGGAAGTGTGCGCCGGTTTCTCTACCAGAAGCGAGTCCAGCGGCGATAAGGAGGAATCGCCACTCGACTGCTGAATCAGAATCTGATTCAATATATATGCCAGCCCGTCATTCGAGGAGTTACTTGCGAATTGAGAATCAGCTGCTGATGAGTGAGCGACATCTTGAAAGCGTGTGTGGCGAGACAATACTGACTGGATCAAGGGTGGCTTTTCTCTTTCCCGTGTTTCCACTAATGCCTCTTAGTGCACTTATTTTTGCGCATTTGAACTACTGAAACGTTTATTTCAACACAAAATTTTGTAACAGTACTAGAGGTTCTTTTTAAACAATTTATCGTGCTGTTATGAAATAAACCATGCGTATGTAACAACGCAAATGATTTTTTTTGTTACGTTACAGTCACCCAAAAAAGGGGAGATGCGATTAGGAAAAAACGTTGCGTTAATCTGTAGCCTAGGGAAATGAAATTTTTGCTGTATATATAGGCTTTTATGCTGATTTCAAATATGCAATTAGTTTTATAGTAAGTTGCACAGTTTTCGTTTTGTGCCAGAACAATGTGTAAAGTGTAGTTCGTTTCGGACAAACTTTTCATGCCACTAAACTTTTACGGTTCTGAGCCATTAATGGCTCATATTACTCCACATTAGAATGCAAATAACTATCAAGAAACTGCGTCTAAAACATTTTGATGGTCAAGAAAAATTGTAATGCGAGACTTCTTAGAATCCTCAGCCCATACTAATTGCTTACTTTAGGTTCGTAATAATTATACAGGCGATATCAAGTTTTAAAGGAGATAGTACTTGCACCCTTCACATGTTAAGGAATATGTGGGCAAAACATGATGTACCAAAAACATGATGTCCAAGCTCAAGAAGTTGCCCAAAAATGGATCTTGAGAAAAACGCATTTTAAAGGTATAAGTGAAAGCTCATCTATGCGGAAAAGATATGTTATTTAAGATGATTTATTCCGTCATGAGAGCTTGGCAATCATGGTTATTTTGAGGACGTGGCTTTAGTGAACCCCTCAAGCGAAATGAAATGGCAAGCAGCCAGGTGACAATTTCCAGGGGACTCTAGAAAATGAGCACTTTTCAGTTTTTTAGTAGCCACGTTGTGCTCTTTAAAAGCGATTTTCGAGTTTAATTACAATCTTCAGTTTTTCTGTCGTGAAAGTAGAGAAACTAAACTTGTGAAAGCAAATAAAAACGAAAAATGTAATTTTGGAGAAAAAACTCGCGTTTTTCGACTCGCATCTCCCCTTAAAGATTCGTCAGAAGAATTTAATTCAGCAATAAAAAAAATTCTTGTTTTAGGGATGGATCTCGCGAAAAAAATGGGCCCTCAAAGTGTTAACAAGCCACCTCGACTACAACCGGCCAAGAGAGACAGACGTACGAATGTATCACCGCCCACATCTAAAAGAAATGTACAAGTCTACTGCAGGCTTACCGCAAAGATCTCCTGGAAGCCATTTGTTGTGCCATTGGCACGGTGACACTTGAAGGTGAAGTTGTCCTTGGGGTTCTGGGGGTTCACGTACTGAATGGCCACACGGCCCTCAACGCTTCCGAGGGCGAAGCCATTGGGCTGAGCCTTTTTGTCTTGGAATATGGAAACGCACCGATGCTGCAAAGAAAGGAAAAAATGAATCCGCGAGCCGCCAGTTAACGAGGAAAAGCGTGTCTCGTCTAGGGTAGGCAGTAGGGAAATCGTACAAATGCGTGGAACATCACCAGTTACTGCAGACCAGGGGTCCCAAACACGTGGCCTGCAGAACTCTCGTTAGCGGCCTAGCCAGCACATGCTTATCGTCATCCCATCTAGATTTTTTTTTCTTAATAAGTATGTTCATGAGCTACACAGACATGACTGGTCTTAAGGATTTATTTGACACATCATGTGGTCACCATGTGCTAAAACATAACTCCGAAATAAAAACTCTATATTTCAGAACAAGCATCCAGATTTCAGTCGTTCTGGAGATTAGGGGAGCTATTCTCACGGTGTCCACTTAGTGGACATGTCCACTTCGGCCTCCACTGATTGGCTGGAGCTGGGCGAGCAGCGTGCCGCCTGTTTCCGGTCTTTCTTCCGCAATGTCATTTTGACGCCACGCAGCCTTCACAACTCTCGACACAAATGAGAAAGACGGAATGCGTTTCGCCGCAACAGAGATCCGCTTTTGGACGCACATCTCGCAATGCTGCCCCCAGAGATCCGTTTTTGGACGCACATCTCGGAGGCTGTGCATGAACTCTTGATCATGTTAGCCCTTGAATTAGGTTTAACGCGGCCGCCTGCCTGGCGCACCTGGAAGGTCGGTACACATTCCCTGCAGCGTTCTTCAAACATCTCAACACGTTCATACGCAAGTTCAGACTTTTCAAGTTTGTTTAAGAGTCCTGTTACTGTACATTTCGTCCAGTTTCTTTTTCTTTATGCTGGGAATGTACTGGCGGGTTTGGTGCGCCAACGTGATCAAGAGCGCCATGACGTCACGACTCGCCGTTACTTAGCGTAACTGAAAGCGCTCCGCCGAAGTGGACATGTCCACTAAGTGGACACCGTGAGAATAGCGCCCCCAGTATCGATGTTTCTCAGAACCTGACATCAAATCCCTTCAGAAAGGACCCATACATAAGATATGGGAAAGGCCTTTCAAATGGCGATGTTAGCGGACATATTGTGTGAACCTCCTCTCCCCTTTTCCCGCAACCTTATTCATTGTCTTGGCCCTTGCAGGAGACTAAACTTCGCGACTGCGGCCCGCTAGTTAAAGCGACTTTGAGACCCTTGCTATAGACAGTCAAACACAAAGCGCTTACTCCCATTTCTGCTCGTGCCAACTTAGTACTAGACGCTCGCTGCAGTACGTTTTTGAAGTGCCAGGAAAGAGCACAGTACATTGTCGAGTACGCACCTGGTATTTGAGCGGAGACTCGATCTTTTTGTACTCTTGGGGCTGGCCCTCGAGCTGGTAGATTATGATGTGCCTGCCTGCCGTGCTGACGACAGCCATGGGGTACACCTGAGCACAAAGTCGAAGCAATCGCATTAGAGCACATTGAAAAACAAGCCTGAAACCTAGAGTTTCATGAAAGCTTGCCTGGTCGGATATAATCACAGCACTGTTATGCAAAAACGTGGGCCCTAAATAGACATGATGGTTAGAAGGAAGGACCAAAACCAACAGCCTTCGCTAGCATACTCACAACGTCAGCACAGTAGCAACGCTCCGGAAGGTTGATGGTGAGCATTGGCGTTGGCGTCCTCGTGTCCCAGAACTGCAAGGAAAGAAGAGAAAAATTGCTTGTAAAAAACATTAATTTACCAAAACATAAGATCTACACCCCCTTCACAACATGCATGCCAACAAATCCCAATACGAATTCTGCACTTTTTCTATTTGTTCCTGTGGTGCTCAAACAATTGCAACACCAGACCATAGTCTGGTGGTTGTTGCAATTTAAGCTTGCAACACCAGACTATGGTCTGGTGTTGCAAGCTTAAAGGGACCGACAACTGGCCAGAATGTATGATTAAATTCTGATGGAAATGAAAATACAGTGAATTATAGTGACAGCTTCAGGAATCCTTTTCATGATTTGAACAGATTTACAATTTCAAATCACATTTAAAAGTCACAAAAAACCAGTGTCTCAATGTCTAGCGGAAGGGCCTTGAAGCTCTATTATGGAGTCCTTCAGATTCATGTTTGAAAATTTGGTTGAAGCGCACCGAAACACACAAGGGTAGAAGCAGACAGGACAGCCCTGTCTGCTTGGTAATGCCATTGCCTTCTACAGTTGTGCCCAACTATAGCGAAATTGCATAACTTCTCACCTTGAGTGTCTTGTCCCAGCTTCCTGTCATGATGCAGCTGTAATTTGGGGCTTTCACCCAGTGCACTGTTTTCACCGGTGCATCGTGCTGCAAGAGAGTTTACAGCAGTTCTCAACATCTGCCCGCAAAGAACCAGCACATTCAACCTTTCACACGTAGCATGGGCACAGACCTGCGCTATTGACATGGCCTGATTGCTGTTCAGATCCCACATCTTGACAGTTTTGTCACAAGAGGCAGAGAACACCTTGCTTCCATCCTGAGAGATAAAAAAAAGAGGCAAGCGTAAGGATCAGTGAGTGCTCGTGCAAGGCATTCATTTGGACGTAAATAAGAAAGACCAAAGAGGCAATAGAAGCATCACGACAGTGAAGTGCCAAAAAAGGACAAGGACAAAGAACGAAAGGAGAAGTGACAAGCGCTGACTTCAAACCATGTCTTTTAAACTGCACCAAGACATACTTTCAAGGATAAACATGTTAGCCTCAAAACTAAGATATGTTTCGTTAACACCCTAGTTTTTCCTGTGGCGAAATATGGGTGCGAGCCATGGACCTAGCGTATATAAGAAAGAAGGAAAAAAAAAAAAAGAAACTAGCTTCTTTTGAACTACAGTGCTGGTTTAGTGTCTAAAGAATTCCACTGACTTCCACATGAATCAATATTTCCGTTATAACGGAGTGTTCTTTCAATGTACAGGTAATGAAACTAAGTCTTTCAGACATTTGCCATGTTATGCGAGCTGCCGGTTCAATGGGGGCGAAAAGTAAGTGCTAGCCAAAACGGAAGCTCAGACAAAAACGAAATCTTCCGTGCACGGAGATGGTCAGATCGCATTTTGCAGGCCACAGCGAAACGTCTAGCTGATCCTAAAGCTCTTGTTTGTGCTGGTTGGTGCATTCTTGAACACATCCTTCGTCCGTGTTTTTTCGCGCAGCCCTGCTATATGCGTTCACGATCCTAAAGAACTTGCATTGAATAGATCCTACCGGCGTTCGAGTACACATGGCGTCACCAGGAGCCGTCTTTTACTGGATGGTGCGTGACATGAGATGCAAATAAACATCCGAGTGTCCCAGTATGACTTATATGTTCATGCCGGAGCGTCAACCTTGAAGGAGAAAGAAAATTTGATGCTTACGTCGCTCCAAGCTACGTCCAGAATGGGTCCCTTGATGCGTCTGTTGTGCCTTGGGGATGGTCTGTCCCGTGCTCTGCACCTCCCAACACCTGATCTATCGGGTTGTAAGAAAGAAAGAAACAGAACATACATAAGAAGAACACGTCGCAACGTAGCCAAAAGCGGTGGTAATGCACGAACGAGACACTTGAATCGAGGATTACAGAGTGAACTACGAACCTGGTTGTCCCAGCTCCCAGCAACGAGAAAGTTTTGTGGCAGGGACGCCGGACTGAACGCCATGCTGCTGATGGAGTCCTCCGGAGGCGAGACAACTTCGAAAATCCTTCATCGGATTGTGTGTGCCGGTTGCCGCCGCTCCGGAAAACATGCCGACTCCGCCGCCGAAGTTCACTGACGTGCCTGCCGACCCAAACATGCCTCGCGATGTCGCCGCGATTTGGCCTACGATAAAGGAAGGGCTATCGCAAGCTAAATTTATCGAATCAGGTCTCTGATTCTTCTCTGCACGCTGCGCGAATCACGCTGTGACAGCTCAATAATGTTTAATCGCTTCAACACACTGACATAGCATTGGAGAGCGCCATGTTGTCGAAGCCATAAACACGTGGTGATGTCTGTGATTGTGTGGCTTCTGGTCTTAGCGGTAGCAAGTGCACATGTAGAGTTTTTGCACAAAACTTTTGTCGTAGATGGTTTACGGTAGGACCATCGTTTGAGAGATTTGTCTGTGAGGCAAAGGACAGTGATAGTGAGCTTGCTAGGCGCCGCTGGTGTGATTCTTACGGATAAAACAACGCGCCAGCAGCGCACTCAAGTGTTCTGTTGTTCCTTCAGCTGGGAGATGGCGGGAAATGTTTTCGCGGGAAAGGTTGGTGAAGGCGAGCACTTCTATCCGTCATGTGGTCCTTGGGCCCTTAAGATTGCAAGCATACAAACTATTGCTAGAGGAGTGTGTAGCCTTCAGTGATTTGCCGAAGATCTTGCATAACTGTGCGTCACAATTCCCCGCGAAACGTCGGTCAGAGAGAATGGACGGTGAAGTCGCCCGTAACTTTCCTGTGTGTGCTTTAGGTTAGGCGGGTTTGTTAAGTAACCTTTTTCTGAAGTGTACTTCTCCTCGCCACGATGGATTTGCTTTTCAGTCCAGTCCGAACAGGCCTCCGATCAGTCTCTGTTTTCGCAGAAAACGGACACGATTTCCGAAGCGTACTCGCAACACTCGCCAGCGGATACACCATCCGTCGGAGGGACCACGCAGAAGCTCGTACATTCCAGCCAAGTTTCTCAGCGCCCGATCGACGAAACTACAGACGAGCGCCTCCAGGTGATCCCTGAAACAGAAGAGTCGTCTCCTCAGGAAGGCGGATTAACGGAAACCACGCCTCTCTGAAAACCCACAACCTAAACTGGCCGGACAGCGAAGCATCCGATGTTCGAGAGAGACTTCGCTATCGACGGTGAGCAGGAGGGTGACAAACCTAGCGCCGAGAACGTCTCAAGGGGGGGACACACAGTGTCACGAAGTAAACGATGATAATTCGGATATAAAGGCTGAAGACTCTGGTATTTATTCCAAACGACGAAACAGTAATACCGTGATGGACGAGGACGGATCTAACCACAGCGTCGAACTGCCTGCCAGCGCGCTAGGTGAGAACACGCATCGAAGGAGGAGGGCTCGATTATTGGACGATTCGGACGACGAAGATTTGGCAAGTGACTCGAAACTTCCCGAGCCTATCAAGTCTAGTACCGACGTCGAACAACAAGTAGACAGTGCCGTCCCTGACGCGTCGAATCTAAACGACGACAGCATCGAAGTACCGCCGAGTGCGCCGGAGGATGACACCGCTAGAAAACCGAGAAGGATACGAGTACTAGATGACTCGGACGACGACTCCGCGAGCGAGCCCAAATCGCGGGATGTCGAACCCGCGCCCAACTCGGACGCTGTACGCACTGACGAAAGTGAAGCGGCAGGTCAATCCCTTTTAGATGCGTGCCGCCGGATCTGTGACAGTTCAGACGACGAAGCTGTGGATGATGTCAGTAGGGACTCGACTAGTGCACACGACGATGAAAACTCGAGCGGTCCTTGGGGACCTGAAGGGGACGGCGAGGTCACCGGCGACGTCCAAAAGAAGGAAAGAGGAAGTCGAAAGTCGGCCAAGAAAGCGATGGAGGAACTCAAGCAAATATACAGCACGAGCCAAAGAATGGCACGCGGTAAGAGCCACCTGTTGCCTTTCGTTTATTCTTCAATGCGTTCCTCACGTCACGATAGAAAGATGGTTATTCTAGAGGTATACTTCCTGAGCTATATACAGTACCTTAGTGAGCCATAAGCAGCTTTGTTTCTTGGGAAGCATTCAGAACAGA